>CAUYQG010293600.1:0-17206 GCA_963574415.1 Tarsius wallacei | reverse complement strand
GCTACCACGCCCGGCTAATTTTTTTGATTTATTGTAGAGATGAGGTCTCGCCAAGTTGCCCAGGCGGGTCTCGAACCCGCGGGCTCAGGCAATCCACTCACCTCAGCCTCCCAAGGCGCGGGATGACAGGCTGAGCCACCGAGCCCGGCCACTTCTCTTTCAATGAACAGCATGGTTAGTTCCAAAGAATGAAAACGTGCCGAAAAGAAAAAAACAAACAGCCCCATTTCAAAGTGGGCAACAGATAGGAACAGATACTTCTCAAAAGAAGACATAGGAGCAACCAACAGATACATGAAAAAATACTCAGCCTCACCAGTCATCAAAGAAATGCAAATTAAAACCACACTGAGATTCCACCCAACTCCAGTCACAGGTGACCATCATCAAAAAACAGCAGGTGCTGGAGAGGATGTGGGGAAAAGGGAACACTTCTACACTGCTGGTGGGAGTTTAGTACGACCTCTGTGGAAAACAGTTTGGCGATTCCTAAAAGATCTAAAAATCGACCCTCCATATGACCCCGCCATCCCCCTACTATACCTGGAGGAACTCAAATCAGATACCTGCTCAAGCATGTTTATTGCAGCGTTATTTACACAGTATCAGTTTTAAAGGTCATCCAGGGTACTCCAAGCTCTATCTAGACAGAAGCCAAGATAAGGCTGCTAGCTACAGAATTCTTGGCCTACCAAGTAGAGGGTAAGCAGTTGATTCGGTGGCTGTCCGACCTCCACAGCTGGGACCACTTAGTCCCGGCTCCCCAGGTAAATGAAGAAGCTTTAGGTCAGCAGCTCAGCAGTCTGGGTTGCTGGTCCCACCCTCACCATGGTACCAGAAAGGACATGGGCTCCTGCCGAATTCCCCGTGAACACGGCCTTCTTCCACCCCAGTTCTCATACTGGATACTGATTTCCTATTGCTGAGACTCCAGGATCCCAGGCCCTGTGAAACAAGGTCATGCCTCGCTAGCTACCAATCGCCAAGGAATCCCCAAGGTTCCACTTGGAACCCTAGCCCCCTGATAGCTGCACCTCTCTGATGTGGTCATCTGCCTGGCTAGATCTCTGGCCACCTGCCTCTGGAGCCCCTCACCTGGGACCACCACCAACCATCTGCCTTCTGAGGGTACCCATCTGGTGTCTGAAGCTGGGATCCCATCAGCTAGGACATTCAGACGCTGTCCTCTCCGAAAGCCACCTTGATGGTCTGGCTCCCACAGAGGGCTGTCCTGCTGCAGACCAGGCCTTCCTCTGTCGTGTACACAGGAAGAAATCCATTTATTGGGTGAGTCCACTCCTCCAGCTACACCACAGTTTCTTTTCTTTGACAGCATGCCACCCAAGCCAGCCTTTTCTGTTTTTCCACATGGCTCAGAAATCTCCAGATCTGGAAATGCCCTCAGTCAGATCATCCTCTTCTTCTCTTTTTTTTTTTTTTGAGTCTCACTCTGTCACCCAGACTGGAGTGTAGTGGCAAGTTCATGGCCACCCCAGCATCAACCCACTGGACTCAGGCAATCCTTCCACCTCAGCCGGAACTACAGGCACATGTTACCATGCCCAGCTAATTTTTTGACATATGGTAGAGATGAGGTCTCACCGAGTTGTCCAGGCTGCTCGAACACCTGGGCTCAGGCAATCCTCTTGTCTCAGCCTCCCAAATTGCTGAGATTACAGACTTGAGCCACTGTGCCTGGCCTCAGTCCCCAACTTTGAGCCTGTGGGTGTTCTTTGCAGTGAGGTAAGTTTCCTGGAGGCAGTAGACTGTTGGATCATTCTTCTTTATCCAGTTTGCCACTCTATGTCTCTTCAGTGGTGCATTTAGTCCATTCACATTAAGACTGGTTATTGAAATGTGAGTGCTTATCCCTGTCATAGGGCTCTTAGGTGATAACTTTGTTTCCTTTTTACTTTTGAACTTATATATGTGTATATTTTCATTTTCATGAGGACTCTGTATGCTCTGTTAACTCTGTGCTTGCCCGTACTTTTTTTTTTAATTGGAGTCTCACTCTGTCACCCAGGCTGGAGTGCAGTGGCATGCTCATGGCCACCACAGCCTTGACCTGTTGGGCTTAGGCGATCTTTCTGCCTCAGCCTTCTTAGTAACTGGAACTACAGGCATGCACCAACATGCCCAGCTAATTTTTTTATTTATTGTAGAGATGAGGGTTCACCAAGTTGCCTGGGCTGGTCTCGAACCTGTGGGCTCAGGCAATTATTTGAGATTCTTCTTTTACAGTGTAGGCATCTAATGCTATTAATTTCCCTATAATCACTGCTTTATCTGCATTCTACAAATTTTAATGTCATGTTTTTACTTTATTTAAGCTGAAAATGCTGTCCAACTTCCCTTCCAATTTCTTCTGTCATTCATGGCTGACTTTGACGTGTGTGTGTGTGTGTGTGTGTGTGTGTGTGTGTGTATTTCCAAGTACTTTAAGATTTTCCCATCTTTCTGTACTTTTCTAGTTTGATTCTATTACAGTTGAAGAAAATGATTTTTATTACGTCAAGTCTTTTAAATTTTTTAATGTTTGTTGTATGGTCTATTTGGTTGAATATTCCCCATGTGCTTGAACATAATGTGTATTCTGTTGTTGCTGGGTGTTCTCTTCTATGAAGGTCAACTGCAACAAGTTGGTTAATGATGTTGTTCAGTTCTTCCAAATCCTTACTGATTTTCAGTCTTCTTGTTCTATTAACTCCTGAGATGGGGCGTTGAAGTCTCCAACTATAATTCTGAATTTTCCTATTTTAAATTTTAGTTCTAACAGGTTTTGATTTCTGTATTTTAAAGTTTTGCTGTTGCACACACACATATTTGGGGTGAATTGGCCCTTTATCCCTGGTAATTTCCGTGTTCTGAAATCTACTGGATATGATATTAATATTGCTTCTCCTGCATTCTTTGATTAGTTTTTGTGTTGTGTATATTTCTCCATCCTTTTATTTTAAGCTTATCTGTATCATTATATATAAAGTGAGTTTCTTTGATTCAATCTGGCAAATTCTTTTACTTGTTATGATTAGGCTATTCGTATGTAATTATTGATAAATTTTGATTTGTGTCTACCTTTTTCTTATTTGTCTTCTGTTTGTTTCTGTTATTATCCCTTTGTTTTCCTTTCCTGCCTTCTTTGGGATTTGAGTATTTTTTAGTGTTCCTTTTTAATTTATCTATTGTCTCTTTACCAGCCCCCTTTAGGTTGTAGTTGGCATATTCACTATTTCACTGTACGTTGAAAACCTTACAAAAAGAAAAAGAAAAAAAAGAAAACCATTCTAGATAATGTTAAGTTTTACTTTCAACAGCACACATATTTTAAAGATAAGATATTTGCAGTCTTTGTTACTATTTTTTCATTCCCAAACTTCCAGCATTCCCTCTGGTACAATTTATCTTCTACCAAAAGAGTATCCATTAGCATTTCTTTTTAAACAGGCCTGTTGGCAATATATCTATATTTTAGTTTTGTTTAATTTGAGGATATTGTAGTTTGCTTTTTTTCTTGAAGTGTACTTTTATTGGATTTAGAAGTCTGGGTAGACAGGTTTTTTTTTTTTCCCCCATCAGCTTTGAATGTTGTGTCTTTGCCATCTACCAACCATGGTTTCTGATGAGAAACCAATAACTATATTTACTTAATGTAATACATGGTTTTTCTCAGGATATTTTCAAGACTTTAAAATTTATTTTTCAGCAGTATGGTATGTCTGGGCAAGCATTTACTTCAGATTATGCTGGTTTGGGGTCCATTGGGATTTCTGAGCCTATAAGTTTATGTCTTTTGCCAAATTTGGATTTTTTGACCATTATTTCTTTCATTTGATTCTGCTATCATCATCAAGAATGCATTAGCATTTCCAAGTGCACTAAAGGTTACATCCATTTCTCGTTGTGATGCTCTTCCACAAGGTCTATGTGACATGTCTGGTTTTGAACTATTGCATGTTCCTAATGGATTGTTTTATTTCTAAAAATACAGTCACTCTGTGACCCTTATAACTCTTTTCCTTTTTTTTTTTTTTTTCAAGTTGGAGTCTCACTCTGTCGCCCAGACTGGAGTGCAGTGGCACGCTCCCGAACACCGCAGCCTTGACCTGCTGGGCTCCGGTGATCCTTCCGCCTCAGTCTTCCAAGTAGCTGGAACTACCGGCACACATTGCCACGCCCGGCTAATTTTTAAAAATTTATTGTAGAGATGAGGTCTCGCCAAGTTGCCCAGGCGGGTCTCAAACCCACGGGTTCAGGCAATTCACTCACCTCGCCTCCCAAAGCGCGGGATTACAGGCTGAGCCACCGAGCCCGGCCTGTAACTCTTTTCTACTTTCATGTCTGTTTTGCCTGAAATTAATATGGCGCCAGGGGCATTCTTCTCTTTCATGCCTGCCTTGCCTATCATTTTTTATAAGTTTGTCTCAACATCTCATATCCTTGTTTTGGTGTGTCTCTTCTAAAGAACATATGACTGCATTTAAAAGAAATGAAAACTGTTATAATTTGTCTCTTTGGTTTGTTGAATATAGTTATGTTTATTAAAATTTTTGACATAGATGGGTGTGCTCTCAAATCCTGGTGTTTCTGGTTTCTGGCAGTGTGACTTTGGCCAGTCAGTCACATTCTCCAGCCCTCCCTGTGTATCTCCCTGTATTCTGGACTCGTTTCCTCTGTGTCATGAGTAGACAGAGCCACAAAGACTGGAAAATCATATTGTTCTTGCCCTGCACCTATGTAAACATACCAGGACAATGCAGAGTTGCCAGCCACACTCAGTCAAGAGACTTTGGTCAGGGCCTGTTGAGTCTTGTGTGCTGCAGATCCTCTGTAAGAAGGAATGGTCATCCTGCCTTCAGAGTGCTGCCTGAGGATTAAGTGACTCAATGCATATAAATTATTTGGCAATCAACCAGCACACATAAGTCCTCCATGAGCATTCCTCTTGAAAGGAGGGAGCCTTAGAAATTTAGAATATGGTTGGGCGCAGTGGCTTAAGCTTGTAATCCCAGCACTTTGGGAGGCTGAGGTGAGGGGATTGCGTGAGCCCATGGGTTCGAGAACAGCCCGAGCAACTTGGCAAGACCTCATCTGTACACTAAATAATTTTAAAAAATTAGCCGGGCATGGTAGCACATGCCTGTAGTTCTGGCTACTTGGAAGGCTGAGGTGGAAGGATTGCCAGAGCCCAGCAGGTCAACACAGGGGTGGCTGTGAGCATGCCACTGCACTCCAGCCTGGACAATGAGGTGAGAGTCCAACTCAAAAAAAAAAAAAAAAAAGAAGAAGAAGTAGAAAAGAAAACAAAAGACAAGTTGAACAATTTAAATCTTTAGCTCAAGACACAGAGAACCAGAGAGCTTCTAGGCCAGCCCCAAAGGAATTTCTGGCTTCTTGCAGCCAAAGAGCCAATATAGCTGAAACTGAAACAGAACTTAATTGTATGGATTACAGAATTACAACCTGCATTGAATTCTCAGATCCACGAAGTGACACCTGTGAGAGTTAGGGCAAGGAGCGGCACCTGAGACTTGGAAAGGGGTTGCGTGGATTCAGAGGCAGCTCAGAATCTTGTCGCACTTGCACCAGAAGCTGAGCTAGCCTGCCCTAGTCAAGATAACACATCTGGATCAGCAGCTGTAATTGGCTCAGGATTGCCTGAGCCCACGAGTTTGAGACCAGCGTGGGCAACTTGACGATACCTCGTCTCTACAATTAAAAAAAAAAAGATCCAGGTGTGGTGGTGCATGTCTATGATTCCAGCTACTTGGAAGGCTGAGATGGCAGGATGGCCTGAACCCAGCAGGTCAAACGCTGGAGTGGCTATGAGTGTGCCACTGCATCCCAGCCTGAGTGACGGAGTGAGACTCCAACTAAAAAAAAAAAAAAAGAAATTTAGACTATAATGTAGCCATTTTGAATCAGCACAGCCATTTTGCTTAGGCTTCACCCCTTGACATTCCCTTGCTACACGGTTTGCACAGCCCACAAGTCCTTTTACCTCATAATCATTAACAAGAAAAATATTTTAGTTTTAGAAACCAGTGATTACACAAAACCCCTTAAGTGTGTCCAGTCTTGCTAACAATCTATCTTTTAGGTGGTAGTATTGATACATTATTATTGGCCATCCTTGCTGACTTCCAGCACACCACCGGGAGGCAAGTTTATTGATGTATTGTTATCAAATGACCATGACACCTCCAGCCCACCACCTGAGATCATGAGACGTTGATGCCTGGCGATGTCAAGATACTAGATTCATGTGACTACTTTGGAAACCAAAGAATGCAACTCTGGACATTTATTTTGGCCCAGACCTCCTCCAGGTCTAAGCCCTTCTTTCCTTTAAAGGCCCTTAAATACACCTAGTTTTCAACCTTCCATGCCTCAGTCACCTGAGTGCCGGCCTTCTTTCCATCTGTGAAAGGTTAATAATAAACTTTACTTCCTTCTGCTTTTCTCTCTGTTGCAATCTTGCATTATTCTCGCAGCACCTTGCCCCAGTTTACCCTTTCACCTTCTTTTCTCCCCAATCTCCCCTTTAAACAGACATAGGCAGACACATATTTCACAACAAAATGAGTGGGGATGCTCAGAACATCAGGGGGAGGGAGATTCATCTCCTCAGTGACAAGGACCAAGCGAGTAGGGGGAAGACAGAGAGAGATTGAAGATTGCCCAAGTCAGAGCTAGTGGCCAGGCCCAGCCCTGGGTTATGTGCTGAACAAGGTGGGTCTTGTCCCTGCTTTGCATTTAAAGAGTTCCCTAAGGTTCAGGGAAGTCACGTGTCTCAGATCCCAAAAGCTATCCCCCTGGGAGGAGTGGGGTTTTGCAGCCTGACTTCAGGTCCATGCCTTCCTTCTCTGTTCCCTGCAGCCTGCTGGAAACCTCTGCAATCATTTCTTCTTCTTTTTTTTTTTTTTTCAGTTGGAGTTTCACTCTGTCGCCCAGACTGGAATGCAGTGGCCGAGAGCAGCCACTGCAGCCTCGACCTGCTGAGCTCCAGCAATCCTTCTACCTCAGCCTTCCAAGTAGCTGGAACTACAGGCACACGCTGCCACACCCGACTAATTTTTTGATTTATTGTAGAGATGAGGTCTCACCAAGTTGCCCAGGCAGGTCTCGAACCTGCAGGCTCAGGCAATTCACTCACCTCAGCCTCCCAAGGCGCGGGATTACAGGCTGAGCCACCGAGCCCGGCTTTGCAATCATTTCACTAGGAACGTGCATCACTCATCTCTGAATTTTTTCCTAAATACGTCTTATCTCTAAATCTCTCAACTTCTGCCACACTATACATGGTAGTGACTACCTGTGTCTGGGACTCTCTCAGAGATACTTTCATAAGATTTTGGCTCCCTGGGTCTCACTTCCTCTCATGAACCTCTCTCCTCAGTCTTTGTGACCTTGTTTACTTGTGACACAGAGGGGGTGGGTCCAGAATACAAAGAGATACACAGAGAGAGATGGAGATGGAAGACCAGTACACAAGAGCAGGTCAAATGGTTCACACATGATGGGCTTGCCAGAGAAAAAGAGTCATGAAGATTGACACCCCAACAGTAAGAAATAGAACGTGCAACATCCATTTACAGACATGGACCCTGAAAGTGGGACTGGGATTCAGAATTATGAGAGGTCAGCAAGTGCATTGACTAAATGCTGGCAACCACAGAGTCCATGACACCCGGGGTGTCTAGGGTCCTAGAAAGGGAAGTTTCAATACAGTAAGATTTTATTGAGGCCACTGTATACCAGGCTTGTGTGGGTGCTGGGTTCCAGGAAAGTTGGGTTGTTCTTGCCCTGCAGGGTCCACAGCTGGTGGGGAGACATCCAGGTAAACATATAAGGACAACGTGGAGCAGATCATGGCAGCTCCTGCAGGGAGGACACCAGTCACCATCAGTGAAGAGACATTGGCCAGGGCCTATTGAGTCTTGTGTGCTGTAGATCCTGAGAGACAGACATGGCCCCTGCTCTCAGGAGATCACAGAATCCTTGGAAAACAGGCTACGAGCTCTGTGAGAAGTAAACAAAGCCACATGGCAGGAGGTGTAAGAGAGGCAACTAGAAGGCACTCTGCAAGCTGAGGGCAAGTTGCTCCAGGGTGTGTAGAAGCCTCTTTGGGAGGAATATGAAACTCTTTGAGGAAAGAAGAGAGGAGGGCACCAGGCACGGGTACAAAGGCACATACATGGGGAAAAAATATGGCTTTCAAGGAGCCACAGGTGGTTCCACGTGGTTGGTGTATGAAAGGTTTTCCATGGTACGAGATGTGTCCAGAGGAGGCCAGGTCAGGAATGCCCATGAACAACAGGTGATGGAGTTAGGTTGTCCTATAGGGTGTTACTCTGAAGCCATTTCCATATCACCGCACAGATAGAAATGTGGCAATATTCCTATGTACATATGAGGATAGCTGCAAAGGTTGCTTGGGGCCCAACGTGACTTATATCTTGGCGTACTTGTAACTCTTCAGGATGCTCTGCAGTAGAAGGTGTCACCTTGAAGAACTCTCTACTTTGGAGTGACACAATCAGATATATGTAATTAAAAGAGCCCCCTGGAGAATGACAAAGGAGGAAAGAATGAAAGCAGGATGTAGTAGTCAAGTAAAAGGAGGTGGATTAGAGATGAGCTTTGGGTTAAACCAGCAGGACTGGTGACCGGCAGGATGTTGAAGGAGACGGAGAGGGAGAAACAGATGCTGGGCAAGTGCGAAGCAGCCCCATTGACTAAGACAGGGAAAACATGAAAGGGGCGGAGGGTCTGGAGAAGGCTTCATGGAAGAGGCAACCTCACGAGTCAGCCTTGCAGTTAGGCACAAAATAGGGTGGAGGGGAAACAGTAGTCACCAAGGCACAGAGGTAGGCATGGTAGGTGTCCCTTTCAGGTTAAGCAGGTGAGGACTAGGTGAGAAGGGCAACCTTGTGAGGACAGGAAGCTGGGGTATGCCTGCCCAGAACATCTGGGGACCGTGGAGTTCTGACAGACAGAACCCACCAGTGATGCAGAAGGAAGCTCAGCTCCCAGGAAGGGTGAGTATGTGTCCCTAGACAGCCCAGGCCATGGCAACTACAGGAAATCCAAACACATGGGAACCTGACCTTGGTGTTCCATGTGGGGGACAGCATGGTGGGTGGAGTTTTGCAGGATTCTTGCCCTGGCCCTGAGAACCATCCACATCCTCAGCTCAGCTGCTGCTTTCTGTGGCACACCTGAGTAGAAAACAGAGGGGAGCAGCATACTTCCACAGGCTTCTCCTGCTGGCCTGAATCACTCTGTGCTCATCAGGGGTCTCCCTGTAGGTCCTCTGATGCAGAGTTGTTTCCAGGCAGCTCCACAGTCTGTCCTCCATCACCTTATCATTTTGGTAACTCATTCATCACCCACCCTATTCTTGACTACTTCAGAATTCAGGACTTTCTGGAGATGGTCAGCCTCCAAGCCAAGGCTGTGCTATGCCCTGAGGGCATTTCCAGTCACTGCAGCCCACGAAGTGGCCCCTCAGTGAACCATGAGGGCTGAGCTGCGACTGAAGGCCTCCCACAGTTACTGCACTTACAGGGCTTTTCTCTTGTGTGGGTCCTCTGGTGCTGGATGAAGGAGGAGCTCTGCACAAAGGACTTTGGACAAACCTAACACAGATAAGGCTTCTGTCCAGAATAGTTTCTCAGGTGTCAAATCAGAGCTGAGCAGTCGCCAAGTCCTAACTTGAAGAATTTCTCCCAGTATGGATGTGCTGGTGCTGAGTCAGGTGGGTGACTCAGCTGAAGGCCTTCCCTCATTCATCACACCCATGGGGCTTGCCCTAGTGAGTACAACTTGTTTGGTGCTGGGGCTGGGTGAGTGCTCCAACTGAAGACTTTCCCACATTCGCTGCAGGCATACAGTGACTTCCCTGAATGGCTCTCCTGGTGCTCATCGTGGTGGAAGGGAAGCTGAATACAGGAGCCTCCCCAGCGTTCTATACTACTCAGCAGAAGTTGAAGCCCCGCAGTGCCCACCAAACCCAGCATGATGGTCTCCATTCTTTGTTGATCTTTCCATTACCCCACAACCCTCATCTCCTCAGCTCCTACCTTTCTGGCTTCCTTGTCGCAGACCCGCTCCCCAGCACCTTCACTGGCTCTTCTCTCTGCCCAGAACCAGTTATCCCCAGGGCTCAACCTCCTGGACACATTCAAGTCTCTGCTGCCCAAGAAGTCTTCCCTGACCCTCAGGCAGCTTATTTCCTCTGCCCTCAGACCCCACCACATCATCAAGCTCATGTTTTTCCTTGCACCTGCCCTCTGCCTTCTCTGTCTCTTCTGGGAGTGGTGTCACCCCTCCCATTCCATCCCAACAGGCTGTGCTGACGGAGTGGCCCCTGGATGAATGGGAGGCCATAGGAAGGGCAGAGGCTAGGAGAAGAGGCCACAGGGCCTAGAGAGTCAATGGCGAGTGGGAAGTTCGGCCTGGCACAGGCTACAGCCCCATGAGGGACCCCAAGCAGCTCAGGGAAGTACCCACAACTTGAGCAAACTCCACGTCTCTGTTTGGGCGGGAAGTGCAGGTCTGAGCTGAATGTTGTGGTGCAAATATTACTCCAGATCAGTGGTGGGTGGGTCTCACAGAATCCACCAGTTATGCAGAAGGAAGCTCAGCTCCCAGGAAGGGTAGTATGTGTCCCTAGACAGCCCGGGCCATGGCAACTACAGGAAATCCAAACACATGGGAACCTGACCTTGGTGTCCCATGTGGGGAACAGCATGATGGGAGGAGTTTTGCAGGATTCTGGGTGGGCTTGACACTGCCCCTCTGACATTACCAGTTCCCGTGGTGAGTGGGGAAGGATTCTATGCCCCTCCTAGAAATAGATCCTAGGGCTGACTTGAGGATAGAGAAATTTAATGATCTCTTTATCATTCATTATAGTTTAGTTTATTAATTACCCATGATTACTGAGGGAATCCCGAGGCCCTGGTCAGCCCAGAGGTTTGCCCTTTGTCCCCACTCCGTGTAAGTCCTGTCCATCTTCTGGGAAGGACAAACAAGGGAGAGGTCAGTGTCCGCCATGCCCCCTGCACTCAGGGCCTTATCAACATGACACTGGCTGGTGGTCAGAGGAAGCAATCATTATGTCCATGCTGGTGGCCTTCCTGATGCTCTGGGGTGAGGCTTCTGGGGCCTGGGTGCCCTGGGGTGTGAGGGGCATGAATGGGGGTCTCACAGGTGCTGTCTCCACAGGTCTCACCCTGGGCCCAGTGACAGAGGCAGCCACATGTGAGTACAGGCTGGGGTCTGGGGGTGGAGGCCCAGGTGGTGACTGAGACCCTAAAGTGGCACCGAACTGACCTAGCATACCCTCACAGTTATGGATACCCAGCCCAGCCTGTGGGCTGAGCCCGAGTCACTGCAAAATCCCAGGCCAACATAGTGCTGACGTGCCAGGCCCAAGTGGTAACCCCCAACTTCCAGCTGTTCAAGAATGGAGTGTCCCTGAAGGGCGTGCATCTCGACTCACCTGCCATCAAACACCAGTTTCTGCTGACAGGTGACACTAAGGGGCTCTACCACTGTCGCTCAGGGTTGTCTGGAGGATGGACCAAGCTGAGCAACCTCCTGGAGCTGATGTGGCCAAGTGAGCCAAGTGAGGGGGTCCATGGGGGGTATCCATTCCTCCGTATTACCTGACAGCTCTGAGCCTCATTTTTGCCATCTGTCAAAGGGGGGTGCTGTTTGTCCTGACTCCAGAGGGTACCAAGGAATAAATGATTGTGCATCCATCAGGCCAGTGCCTCCTATCACCTTATCTGCTTCTTCCTCTTGGACACCTGTCCCTGTCCCTTTCCTCCACGGATGCCCTCCAGCCCTCACATTTTCACAAGTGTGGGCCCAGGTTCTGGGGAGCCACCAGATATCCAGAATCATGAAGGACCATTCATCACCCCTGCTCCACCCACAAAGTCCTTTCCCCCACCCTTGCTGTCAGCGGAGCCAGTGTCCTGGATCACACCCAGCCTGAACACGAACCTGGTGTGCCTTGGGGGACTGCCGGGTATGACCTTTATTCTGAGGAGGGAAGGCGACAGCAAATTTCTTCAAGTAGCTGAGGCCAGGGAGGACATGAAGGCCACCTTCCCTGTCCAACATGCTGGCAACTACAGCTGCAGCTATTGGATCCATACAGCAGGCGTCCCCTCCATGCCCAGTGCCACCGTGACCATCAAGGAGCTGGGTGACTACTGGACCCTCTCGGTGGGCTTCTGGGGGAGGAGGCTCCTGGAGGGCAGAGCTAGGCTGGCCATGTCCTCTACCCTGAGTACACCTACCCCGGCCCTGGAAGTACCCGCGGTGGCCTGGGACTGATGGTCTCAAGGCGTTTGGGCAGCGGCTGCCCAAAGAGAGAAAGGGATTCCTGAGCTGCGAAACTTAGGGCAGCATTTGAGCCCAGGTGGAGGGTGGCTTTGGCAAGACATGTGTTCCGGGTGTGGCAGCCCTGACCTCTCTTGCAGCTGTGCCGCCCCCGCCCAAGCTGAATGTCCCGAGGGAGTCCACTAGGATCCTGCACCCAGGTCAGCCCGCCAGCCTCCTCTGCGTGGCACCCCGGAGCGGCGTGACCTTCCAGCTGCGGCAAGGGGACAGGGTGCGGTATTGGAGCCCATGAGCAGCACCACCCCGGGCAGCGCCTTCATCCACCTGTACGCGCTGGCCCCAGGGGACAGTGGCGAATATACCTGCCGCTACCGGCCGAATGGCAAGCCTGATGTCTGGTCCAAGGACAGCGTGCCAGTCGAACTGACGCTGAGCGATGGTGTGAGGGTCAGGCGGGCGCAGGAGTGGGCCAGGGGTGGGGTCCTGTACTCACCACCCAGTCCTCACTTTCCTCAACCACAAGTGGAACAGTGGCGAGGCGGCCTAGAGGCCCTGCGCAGAATCACTGGGGCAACTTTTACGTCCGACCTGGGCCACGCCGCCGCTGCCTGCCAGGTCACCTCTAGCTGCCCGGGTCTGCGTGGGCGCAGAGACTCGTCTGCTGAGGGCGACTGGGCTGCGGCTGCTACTCCGCCTGCGCGCCCAGAGCTCGGTGATTTTCCGCCAACTCTGAGCACTGGACCGCGACCCACTCCCAGGGAGTTCACAGACCCCTGGGCAGGATGGGAGCGGTGCCCGGCAGACGCTCCTGGGCGAATCCATTGCTGAGCGCCCCTTAACATGAGATACGAGGTCCTGGACAAAACATGTTAGCATCCCAAAGGTTTATTTCTATAGACAGGCAAATTAACATGAAACAGTGAAGGGTGTGTGTGAGCTGTGCAGGAAGCAGCCAGCGGTGGTCTAGTGTAACCAGGGCGGTCCTAGCGGGTAGGCCGCAAAGGGAGCAGGTCGGATCCTTCCGGGTGGAAGGCCCGGCCATCGCCAAGGCCACGAGGCGGGCCAGGGTTGCGTCCCAGCCGCCCAGGCGCCGGTCAGCCCGCGTCCTCCCCCGCAGAGACGCTGCCCGCGCCCGAGCTCTCGGTTGAGCCCGCCAGTCGCAGCCCCGAGCCTGGCACCAGCGTGAGGCTGCGGTGCCTGGCGCCCCTGGAGGGCGCGCGCTTCGCCCTGGTGCGCGAGGACGCGGGCGGGCGCCGGGTGCACCGCCTGCAGAGCCCCGCGGGGACTGAGGCCGACTTCGAGCTGCTCAACGTCTCGGTGGCCGACTCGGCCAACTACAGCTGCGTCTACGTGGACCTGCTGCCACCGTTCGTGGGGTCGGCGCCCAGCTCTCCGTGGGAGCTGCGCGTGGACGGTGAGTGGACGGGGTCGCTTTCCGCCAGGCCAAAGGCGGTGCCCAGACCTTGGTTCTGCCCCATCACCTCCTTCTGCGGGGTCATGGGTGGGGGTCGGAGGCCGAGGGTCCTGGGGACACCTCGAATTTTGCTGATTTCCCGCGGACGGAGCTCGTAGACTACGTTAGCTTGGTGGTTCAGAGCGTGGAGGCTGGGCCCAGAGTTTTCTATTCATACTCCTGCAGGCTTTGCACCTGTGCCTCAGTTTCCCTGTGCTACACGCATGTCAGTTGTTGCCCATTGGCTTATGACCCCCACCCCGGGCTCAGTTCCCAAGGTTAATGCGTGGCTCTCCCCAGCCCCTCCGCCCTGGGATCTGTTTGTCCCTCCTGTTGCCTCACCAAGGTCCGCGGGTGCAGAGGCCACGCAGGGCAGCGGGCACGTCCTGCCTCCAGACCTCTGACCGCGCCCTTTGAGGCAACACCGTTTTCCTTGGCGGCTCCTTCCCTTCGGGTCCTGAGAGGCTAGGACCCCAGGACTCCTCAGAGCAGGCCGGAGGAGTCAGGGGACTCCAAGGTCCTGGGGAGGGAGACGTGTGGTAATCAGGTGTGGGCGCAGGAAAGGCCGGTGGAGCTGCCCAGGTGTGCAGGTAGGTCTCCGTGGGGCCAGGAGATACCGGTGGGTACGGGCGGGTTTGGGGGGCGGGCGGGCCTTCGTGGGACCAGACAAGGAGGAGCGGGGCTGGGCTTCACCTCAAGGTGCCCCCTCCGCCAGGACCCCCTCCCTGGCCGCAGCTCCAGCCCTTGTGGAGCGGAGCGGTGACTCCTGGCAGAGAAGCTGTTCTGCGCTGCGAGGGCCCCATCGCCGACGTCACCTTCGAGCTGCTTCGGGCGGGGGACACGGAACCCTCGGCCATGCTCACACCCGGCGGGTCCTCGGCGGACCTGGTGCTGGTCTACGTGGGGCCCCAGCACGCCGGCAACTACAGGTGCCGATACCGATCCTCGTGGCCCATCCCCTTCGAGTCGGAGCTCAGCGCGCCCGTGGAGCTGCGAGTGGCAGGTGACGCTTCCCTGGGCCGTGAGCTGCTCAGCCTCTGGGCCTCCCCAGAGTTGTGCCCTCCGCCGGGTGCCTCCCCGCCTGCTCTCCACCCGGGCAGTGTTGGTGTCCTGGTGTCCTGGGTGAGGATGACAGCTGGGGAACAGGGGCCATGGCGATAGGCAGAGGGTGGCAGGCTTAGGCACTGAGGGCCGCGGAGGCGGGGCTTGGCTGGCAGCCAACCGAGCAGCTTCTTTCCCGAGGGCCAGGGCAGAGGCACAGGACTCCGGTTCTCCCTTCTCTCTCTTCTCCTCTTCTAGTAAGGTGATCCAGATATGGAGCCAGCTATCGAATAACTGGGACTCGGGACTGGCTCCCAACCCCCTGTGCTGCTGGAGGCTCCCTCCCTGGGCCGAGGGCTCTCCCCCTTTCTTCCGAGAATTAATAAACCTGAAGAGAAACTTCTTTAAAATGTGTGTTTGACCAGTGTGTCCGCAGCACCCCGGGTGTGGGACTGGACTCCCAGGGCTGTGTGGGCTGGGATCCTGGGTCCTGAAAGCCATGGTGCTGGGTGGATGCTGAGGGTGGAGGGGCCAGGACTGCCTCTGAAGCCCCCTTCCTCCATGGCCTGTTTTCTCTGCTCCGTACCTCCAAGCTGCCTCCTACTTCCCAGGCACCCCTGCCTGTTCCCAGCCGGTCTGGGCAGGTAGCTTGAGGTTCAGGACATACCCAACTCCACTTTGACCCCGTCAGTTCTTACACACCGGAGGTCAGCGAGGCTGATTTCATGGCATCCTCCCAGTCACAGAGCTGTGGGACAGGGCTGTTCCAGGCCTCCCACATCAGAGTTTGAAGCTGTGGCAGTGTCTGGGCTCCTCTCTGTGCTTCGTGGTTGTCTCCAGGCTCTGATCCTTCTTGCCCCACCTCACACCCTCCTGGACCATTGCCCAGTCCCCACCTCAAGTCCTGGTGCACGGCAGGTGTATATTAGTATTTTCAACCAACACTTGATCAATTGTGGTTTTCAGGGAATTAGCCCAGTGGTCACTTCTTTCATGCCATATGTCCTGTTTTTTTTTTTTTCTCTCTCTCTCTCTGTTTTGCTAGGGGTTTATTAAATTTTGAAAATTTTCAAAGAAGCCATTAACTTTGGCCCTGTTCATTTTTTTCTATGCCTGCTTTTATTAGCTAGTTTTTTTTATTTTAAAGATGTGGGGTACAATTCAGGGTTAGGTATACAAACGTTCATTATGCAGGTACCCTTGTTGATGAGGTGTGTGCCTCCCTCCCCTGGCAGTTTCCCTCAACTGTCAATCCCACCCTCCCTCCCCTGGCAGTTTCCCACCACTACCAATCCTTTTCTTATAGTATTATGATAATTGTTCAAGGTTTGCTCATGAGTGAGAGCATATGGTACTTTGTTGTTTGTTTCTGTGATAGATCACTGTGTATGATTATTAGCTAGTTTTTTGTAGAGGTTTTTTATGTATGTTCATGAAGTATGACATCCCTTGGGAGTTCAATTTCCTGATATAAAATGGCATTATATTTGCTTGTAACCTAGGCACATCTGACCATATACTTTAAATTATCTTTATCATGACCCACCTGGGCAACTTGGTGAGACCTCATCTCTACAATAAATCAAAAAATTAGCCCGGTGTGGTAGCGCACCTGTAGTTCCAGCTACTTGGAAGCCTGAGGCAGAAGAATTGGTGGAGCCCAGCAGGTCAAGGTTGTGGTGGCCAGGAGGGGCCGCTGCACTCCAGTCTGGGTGACAGAGTGAGACTCCAACTCAAAAAAAAAAAATGATCTCTAGATTATTATAATACCCAATATAATGTAAATGCTATGTAAACAATTTTTATACTATATTGTTTAGAAACTATGACAGGAAAAATGTCTGGACGTGTTCAGTACAGACACAATTTTTTTTCTGAGTATTTTTGGACTGCAGTTGGTTGATATAATGGATGTGGAACCCATGGATATAAAAGGGCCAACTGCAGGTTGTCATTTTCTCTGTCTGTAGTTTTCTTAGCTTGTACTGTCTTTGTCCTGTCTTTGTAGCAGGGCAATTTTGATTACATATAATGGGTTAGAAAGTATTATCTCTTCTATTTTTTTTAAGAAACTGTGTAAGCCAGGCTCGGTGGCTCAGCCTGTAATCCTGCGCTTTGGGAGGCCGAGGTGAATGGATTGCCCGAGTCCGCGGGTTTGCAACCCGCCTGGGCAACTTGGCGAGACCTCATCTCTACAATAAATCAAAAAATTAGCCGGGCGTGGTGGCACGTACCTGTAGTTCCAGCTACTTGGAAGGCTGAGGCGGAAGGATCGCCGGAGCCCAGCAGGTCGAGGCTGCGGTGGCCGGGAGCGGCCACTGCACTCCAGTCTGGGCGACGGAGTGAGACTCC
>CAUYQG010293568.1:0-93801 GCA_963574415.1 Tarsius wallacei | reverse complement strand
AGACCTCATCTCTACAATAAATCAAAAAATTAGCCGGGCGTGGTAGCGCGCACCTGTAGTTCCAGCTACTTGGAAGGCTGAGGCGGAAGGGTCGCCGGAGCCCAGCAGGTCGAGGCTGCGGTGGCCGGGAGCAGCCACTGCACTCCAGTCTGGGCGACAGAGTGAGACTCCAACTCAAAAAAAAAAAAAAGAAAGAAAGAAAGAAGGAAAGATAGTACTTCCTTTTTAACAGGAAGAAAGGATGGCTGCAGAAGGAAGTAGATTTGCCGGTGGAAAGTTGAGGTAGTTTCCAACTGATTTAACTTCATTTTCTCCAAGAAGTAGGAAACAAGGTCATAACCTCTTAGCACATTTTTTTCATGCTGCCAACTCTGTACTTTCTCCACTTAACAAGCTCTCTCTCTACCCTTGACTTCCGTAACACCCCACTTGTCTGGTGCCCATTCCTTCAGACATTTAATGAGTTAACATTTAGTGAGCACCTGCCAGGCCCTGTTCTGGTGAGACAAAGACACAAAACAAAGCATACAAAAATCCCTGTCCTCATAGAAGTGTTATAGTAGGGGAGGCAGACAAAAAACACAAATCAATGCAGTTGGCAAAATACAATGGATGTTAGATAGTGAAAAGAGATAAGTAGAAAAAATAAAGCAAGAAGGGAATATATATGTGTATATATAACTACACACAACAGACACACACACACACACACACACACACACACACACGATGGGTGCCAGGAAAAATGGCAGTGATGGTAAAATATAAGGTAGAGAAGCCAGGGAAGGACTGATTGACAAAATGACTTTTGCATAAAGACTTGAAACTTGAAGGGAGTAAGGGAGCAAGCCATATGGATATAAGGGAAGAGTATCCCAATTAGAGAAAATAGCAAGTACAAAAACCCTGTGGCAGGAGCCTGCCTAAACTATTAAAGCAACAGAAATGAGGAGAGTGTTCTGGAGTAGAGAGCTAGGAGGGTAGTAACAGGTCAAGTCAATGGGCTCATGTAGTAGGGTCTTGTAGGCCACTGTAAAACACTCTCTGGCTTTTCCTGGGTGAAGAACTGGGGAGCCACAGAAGGATTATGAGCAGGGATGTTACGTGATTTTAATTGTCTCTGGTTGCCCCTTCTGTTTCCCAATGAGATTTTCTTTCTCCTGCCCAGTCCTTAAATGTTGAAGTTTCTTAAGTCCTCTTGCCTGGGAACTACTTTTCTTCTTACTTTTCCTCAATGATCTCACTCCCAGGTTCTATGTGCCCTCTAAACACTCATAATTCCAATCCAGATCTCTCTGCTGAGTTTTACACCCTTCCTTCCAAATGTATTCTGGGAAAGACATTTCTACTAGACAGCCCACTTACATACTTCGAATTCAACATGTCCAAATTCAATTTTTCCCCCTGCCCACCCGCTAATCCTGCTCTCTTTCTTAGGTTCCCCACTTTAGCAAATGGCTTCATAACCTTATTCAAAAAAAAAAAACAAAACAGAAGAAAAGCTTTTTCCTTTCTTCCACAGTCACTTTCAACTTACCATTGGGTTTTTATATGCTATTTACTGTCATACTACTTTGTGTATGGGGATACTCAAGGGGCGAGTGCAGGTTCATAGGTGCCCTAGGGTCCCGCCCAGTAACTTAGTACACAGGGTGCTTGCACGCAGCCCTGACTCTCCACACCTGCACCTGGGCCCAGTGCCCCAGGCAGCCAGCCAAGAACCTGTTCAGGGAGTGGCAGTGGGAGGCAGAACCTCACAAGCCAAGACTCTAAGTTCCCAGCACATGCTCCATTGTCCCATCACATACAAAACACAAATTCAAAAGTAAAACTATTAAGAATTTCAAGACTAGGCGCAGTGGCTCATGCCTGTAATTCCAGCACTTTGGGAGGCCAAGGTGGGAGAATTGCTTGAGCGCAGGAGTTCAAGACCAGTCTAGACAACAAGCCAGACTTAATCGCTTTAAAAAAATCAAAAAATTAGCCAGACATGGTGGTGTGTGCCTGTACCCCCAGCTACTCAGGAGGCTGAGGCAGAAAGATCACCTGAGCCCAGAAGGTCAAGGATGCAGTGAGCCATGATCTTGCCATTGCACTCCGGCCTGGGTAACATTGAGACCCCCAAGTCAGGAAAAAAAAAAAAGAATTTCTGCCAGGCGTGGTGACTCA
This sequence comes from Tarsius wallacei, assembly GCA_963574415.1. Taxonomy (NCBI): domain Eukaryota; kingdom Metazoa; phylum Chordata; class Mammalia; order Primates; family Tarsiidae; genus Tarsius; species Tarsius wallacei. The sequence continues at coordinate 91,632 of CAUYQG010293568.1, read as the reverse complement.
CGCCTATAATCTCAGCACTTTGGGAGGCCGAGGTAAGAGAATTGCCTGAGCCCACAGTTTCAAGACCAGTCTGGGCAACTTGGTGAGACCTCATCTTTACAATAAATAAAAAAAAAAGTTAGCTAGGCATGGTGGCACGTGCCTGTGGTTCCAGCTACTTGGAAGGCTGAAGCGGAAGGATCACCTGAGCCTAGCAGGTCAAGGTTGCGATGGCCGTGAGCACGCCACTGCACTCCAGCCTGGGCAACAGAGTGAGACTCCCACTCAAAAAAAAAAAAAAAAAAAGAATTTCAGGACAACCACCACAGTGCATTACACTTCAGGCATGTGACTGCACATCCTGCTCTAAAAGTCAATCAGACCCTCAGTGCCATGCTCTTACTAGCTCTAGCCTCTGGGTTCCATCACATATGGCTCCCTCAGCCTAGAACACTCCTACTACCCTATTTTTGTCCCCATCTCTCACCATGTTGACTTGTAACTACTCACTTATTTGCTGTCTGTTCCTAATCCATTTGGCAGACAGTATATCTTATTCACCAAAAGTGTACAATATATCTTGCCATCTCTGTTTTGCTTTTACTTATTATTCAACCCAATTCAATAAGCATTCACTGGACTAGATAACTCCTCATATCAGAAAGGCAGATAATGAAAACCAGGCTTTTAGCTACACTGTCTCAATAGTTACCACTTGGGACCAAGGGTGGTAAATGTTGATTTGCTTTGAGTGGCTTCCTTAGTGAAAAGGACAATTATTATGGCACCAGGTCTAGAGATTAAGATGAACTGTTCCCAGCGTGTACCAAAAAACCAGGCACATGGTAGGCACTCGATATCTGTTAAGTAAATGAGTGCATAAACTTGACAAATATTGACTGAGCACAGACACTGCCCTCATGGAGTGGATGTTCTAGACAGGGTGACAGAGAGGCAGTGTCAGAAGAGTTTCATAAGTGTTATAGAATAAATAAAGCAGGGTAAAAGGGTAACAGGTGAGTGAATGAGTGAATTTGAAGCCTGCATAAAAGGAACTGAGAAAATAACTGAGCTATGAACTTTACATATATTATCACATTTAATCTCTACAACAAATTAAGGCATTGCATCCTAAATATTAAAGCACAGAAGTTAAAAATACAGATTTGGGTTTGAATCTCACCACTGCCACTTACTTGCTGTGTGAACTTAGGCAATTTACTTAACCTCTCTGTGCCTCACTTTCTGTATCTGTGAAATGAAAGTATTAATACTACCTACCTTATATGGTTGCCATGAGGATTAAATGGGCTCAAATAAGTGAAGTACTCAAAGTACATGGCACAGGATAAGTATTAGCTAGCACCACCATCATCATTATTAATACTCTAATTTAACAAATGAGAAATCAGACTGAGTGATTAAGTAAATTGCTGGCAATTTACTAATAAGCATCAGAGCAGAATAAGTATCAGAGCAGAATAAAAATTCTGGTCTTTGTGACTCCACTATACCACTACAATACATAACTAGAATATAATATGGGAAAATTAGCAGAGTCAAGTGCTATGAGAACACAGAAGTAGACAATTCTTCCAGGAGTGTGACACTGAGTGAGAGCTGAGCGTTCGAGAAGCCTGGGAAGCGATGAGGTTGCTCAAGATCCTGTCTGGGTTCTTATTCACTCAACCTCTGCTCTCTGAGGGTGCCCAAGGAGCCAGGACCTGCCACCACCTGTGCCCTGGAAAGCGAGTATCTCCACTAATGAATAAGGAGAAAAAAGAGCATATTTTACCTTCCTTCACTTAAAAAATCTCAGAAAAATTCAGGCCAATTATTGGTTACCTGCAGCATCCTTGACCAGACAGAGCACCCTCTATAAAACCAGAAGCCGAGGTCTCTACCTACCAGTGTCCTGACCCAACCCAGGCAGACAGGACTTAGAAGAATGCAAAGGACACTGAGCAAGTTCCCATGCACCTGTTTGTCCATCCGGTCCCTGGCACATAAGATTGCCATATAACAGGATTCACAAAATTCTGGATGCACCAACTTCATATGGACTGACATACATGCACACAAATAGGCTGTTATCTCTATCTCAAAAAAAAAATCCAACCAAACAAAGACCCTCTTGTGATCCCCTCAGTCACTTCCCCACTACTCCATTTCCCTTTATACCAAACTCCTCAAAATGGAGTCGTCCTTGAGTCCCTTCTTTCACAACCCCAATCCAATCTACTAGCAAATCTTCATCAATATATATTCAAAATCCAACAACCTCATCACCATTGATTCTGGTTCAAGCCACCACTGCCTAACTAGACCAGCATTTCTCAAATTTTAGGTAATATCAGAAACACCTGGAGGACTTGTTAAAACATAGAATTCTGGGCCTCATCTCCAAAACTCCTGATTCAGTAGGTCTGGAGTGGGCCTATAAATGTGTATTTCTAATGACTTCCCAGCTGATGCTGCTGGTCCAGGGACCACACTTTAAGAAATAATAATCTATAGTAGCCTCCAAATTCTTCTTGCTTCCACCTTGCTCCTTATCTTGAGTCTTTCCTCACAACAGCCAAAACCTCAATCAGATCACAACTCTCCTTTGCTCAAATCCTTTCTGTGACTCCCATTCAGAGTAAAACTCAAATCCTTACAATGACCCATAAGGCCCTATACCTGTGATTTTCTTTCTTTTTTTTTTTTTTTTTTTGAGTTGGAGTCTCACTCGTCACCCAGACTGGAGTGCAGTGGCCGCTCCCAGCCACCGCAGCCTCGACCTGCTGGGCTCCGGCAATCCTTCCGCCTCAGCCTTCCAAGTAGCTGGAACTACAGGCGCACGCTACCACGCCCGGCTAATTTTTGATTTATTGTAGAGATGAGGTCTCACCAAGTTGCCCAGGTGGGTCTCGAACCCGCGGACTCAGGCAATCCACTCACCTCAGCCTCCCAAGGTGCGGGATTACAGGCTGAGTCACCGAGCCCGGCTTTTGTACACTTTTAAAAATCTGAGTCCCCCCAAGTGGGATTTCTCTTGTTAAATGGTTTAGAAACATTTCCCTCCCTTATATTTCATCTCAAAAAAGCAGACCGCTAGAGAAGACTACTGCAGAGAAAAGGCAGCCACTGAGCTTCAGATCAGAGAGAAGGAAGGCTGTTTTATTCTAACATTAACAAGGGCAACACGGTAAACAGAAGCATTATATTGATTGATTCTGGAATGGTGTTTGCTTAGTTGGTTTGATTTTTGTTTTTGCAGGAGAAACGCCATTTAGAATTTGCTAGTATTTGGTTTCTAGTAGCAAAGACATCAATTCACCTTTACAGGAAAACTTCTTTGTTTTAGAGAAATCAGTAAATGCATCTTATAAGTCTCACAAAGTGAGACAAATATCCACCCATGGTTCTTGGAGAAAACTGCAGTGGCACTAAAATCAAAGCACAAATACCACAGATTTAAGCTTAAGTGTTCTGCTTACTCAATTTTTTTTTTTTCATCGCTCTGCACCATTATTAAGAGGGAGAAGACATGTGCTACTCAGGAAATTCAGCTGCCCATCTGGACAAATTGAGGATGTGCCACATCTCAACCTTTCCAAGGCCTTTTCTTGAGCATGACTTGAAGAAAAGGACTGTCCCATGAGTTCCTTTTGACATTGTATCAATTTTACCGTTCTATGTGATGAAATACTTGGAGAAAAGGCACCCATCTTTGGCTAGTTTGAATCTCTGCTTCAACTCTGCTGGGTCTGAGATAAGCAGGCTTTAAAGGGAAATGAGATGTCTCCATTTGCAACTAGGATAGTTGGGAACCTGGACCCAGAACCAGGGAGTCCCTTGGATATTCTCATAGATGGGAATTAGGTGGGCCCCAACTTATAAAAACATGCCAGGAACTAGGCTCATATCCAGAGGTTGGCTTGGGGCCCCTGAGTTCTGAGAATAACTATTTCTAACAGCAGGCTAATTCCTCTCTGCAATGAACTGCCACTGACTCTAAGCACTCAGAACATTTGTGTTTAGTGTCACAAACCAGCCTCAATGACACTTCAGATTTTAAACAGCTAAGTACAGAGTCTAAATTCACACTTTAGAGTAAATTTTTGTAAAAATTGAAGAGGAAACAGTAACCAAATGATGAGGTGTAATTGAAAGTGCTTTGAAGCCGGGCTCGGTGGCTCAGCCTGTAATCCCGCGCTTTGGGAGGCTGAGATGAGTGGACTGCCTGAGCCTGCGGGTTCAAGACCCGCCTGGGCAACTTGGCGAGCCCTCATCTCTTCAATAAATCAAAAAATCAGCCTGGCATGGTAGCACGTGCCTGTAATGCCGGCTACTCGGAAGGCTGAGGCAGAAGGATCGCCGGAGCCCAGCAGTTCGAGGCTGCGGTGGCTGGGATCGGCCACTGCACTCCAGTCTGGACGACAGAGTGAGACTCCAACTCAAAAAAAAAAAAAAAAAGTGCTTTGACATACGTACATTTCAGAACAAAAATGGTTGGTGGAGATGATAAAATCCTCCCCCAAAGATATGTACACCTTGTTACCATTTCCAAAAGATACAAGAAGAGCCCAGTGAAACAATGGACTTCCTCGGTCTATGGGATGAAGGTCCCATGCCATAGTTGGAATGTTAAAGGCAGACTGATCTGTTTTGGAGTCACAGACTAGTAATATCTCATTGCATATCAATTATCCAGCAGTTGGCCTAGTCTTCTTTTTGGTTAATAAAAAAGAATCATGAGTAGAAAAATGAACTATTCATTGCAAATCATTGGGGAAGTGTGTATGCGTATTATAACTCCTAGAAGACAATCAAGACAGAACAAGGACTGTAAACCTAACAAGATTTTAAAATAATTTTGAATTTCCTTTTGATAGGCAACACATTTGCATGCTTTAAACCTAAGAAAAAGGAAGTAGGGTAGATATTCAATGACAATTGTCTCTCCTATTTTTTTTATACTTACCCATTCTTCTGAAGCAATCAGTATTATCAGTTTCTTGAATATTCCCAAATAATCTCTATGTAGAAAAAAAATCAACATCTACATATGTTCACATATATTTGCTCAGTTTTTTTTGCACAAACACTACTATTGCATACATTTTGATTCATTCTATTTTTGTTCAATACACTTTAGAGATTATCCAAATATAAAGGACTTTTTTATTCACTTTCATGATTACATAGTTTTTCATTGAATTAGTATTTCATAACTTGTTTAACCATTCTTTTATGACTTGTCATTAATTTGTGTCTAATAATTTGAAATTTTACATAATACAACAATGAATAAACTTCTACATGTATTATTTTTTCACATGGGCAGGACCCAAAACATTTCTAGAAATAAAATTTGGGAGGTCATATAATATGTACAATTATAATTTTAAAAGACACTTTTTGAGACACTAATATTCCAGCTGGGTGCGCTAGCTCAAGCCTGTAATCCCAGCACTTTGGGAGGCCGAGGCAAGAGGATTACCTGAGCCCGAGAGTTCGAGATCAGCCTGGACAACATGTTGAGAACTCATCTCTATGATTTAAAAAAAAAAATTAGCCAAGCATTGTAGCACACACCTGTAGTTCCGGCTACTTGGAAGGCTGAGACAGAAGGATCGCCTGAACCCAACAGGTCGATGCTGGGGTAGCCGTGAGCATTGTACCCCAGCCTGGGAGACAGAGTGAGACTCCAACTCAAAAAAAAAAAAAAAACACAACACTAATATTCCTTAAGAGGACTATAATTTTATTAGGAGACACAAAAATTATAACTGGAATTGGGTAAAAACAATTAACATATGAAAAGTCCCAACTTTTCCGCAACCCTTATTTTTAAAGAGGAAGCTGTCTTGGCTTGTTCGATTTTTGCTCCTTTTCTACCCTTCATAAAAATGTAAAGAACTTCAGGAAGGAGGGTTAGCAGGGGAAGGGGTGAATTGAGAAGATGTCTACAGGACAAGCTGAAAAGTCTGAGGGGCAATCCCTTCTGGTCCCCTCCCACTGTGGGTTATTTTCTGTCCTTTCAATAAATCCTGCTTTCTAAAAATAAAAAAAAATAAAAAAATAAAAAAAATCTAAGGGAAAAGAATGCTAAAAGTGTTGCTGTTACTACATATAAATTTCATGTTATATAAAAAAGATCTGAAACTCTAAATCTTCTAGAAAAGAACATTTTTAAAAAGCTCTTTGACATTGGCCTTAGTAATAATTTTTTGGATATCATGCCAAAAGTTCAGGCTACAAAAGCAAAAATAAATAAACGGACTACATCAAACTAAAAATCTTCAGAACAGCAAAGGAAATAATTAACAGAATGAAAAGTCAACCCATGCACTGGGAAAAAATATTTGCAAACAGCATATCTGAGAAGAGGTTAATATCCAAAATTTATAAAGCGATTTTACAACTTAATAGCAGAGAAATAAATAACTATTTTTTTAATGGGGATAGCACCTGAACATATATTTCTCCAAAGAAGATATAAAAATGGCTAACAGACATATGAAAAGGTGCTCAATATCACTAATCATCAAAAAATGCAAATTAAAATCATCATGAGCTATACCCTCCTATCCATCAGGATAGTTATTATAAAAAAGATGAGAGTTAACAAATGTTGGCAAGAGTGTGGAGAAAAAGGGAGCCTAATACACTGTTGATGGGAATGGAGATTGGTAGACTTTACGGAAAATAATATGAAGGTTCCTAAATAAATTAAAAATAGAACTACCATATAACCCAGTAATTCTTCTTCTGGGTAAATACTCAAAGGAGATGAAATCACCACCTCATAAAGATACCTGCAACCCCATGTTAATTGCAGCATTACTCACAATGGTCAAGATGTTGGAAATAACCTATGTGTCTGTTGACAGATCAACGGATAGAGAATTTGCAGCATATATACAATGGAATATTATTCAGTCTTTAAAAAGAAGGACATTCTACCATTTGTCTTAACATGAACTGACTTGGAAGACAGTATGCTAAGTGAAATAAGACAGACACAGAAAGACTAATATTTCATGATCTCGTTTACACAAGGAATCTTTTTTAAAAAGTTAAATATACATATATAAAGAATAAAACAGTGGTTACCGTGGTCACCTGGGAGGGAACAGAGAATGTAGTTTAAAGGATACAAAGTAGCAGATATGTAGGATGAGTAAGTCTAGGGATCCAATGTGTAACGTGAGGACATAGTTCATAAAACATATAGTTAATATAAAATATTAAGTCTAACAAATCATAAAACGACATAGTTAATATGATTGTATTATGGGCTTTTGTTAAACAAATAGATTTTAACTCCTTTAACCACATAGAAAAGTAACGATGTGTGATGATAGATTCATTGACGTGCTTCACTGCAGTTACTGTTTTACTGTTTTCATGTATATCATCACTTATGCTGTAAACTTTAAACATACAAAATAAAATTTATTTTTAAAAAAGAAAAGAAATTCAAGGAAAAGCCTAGAGCTGTTTCAATGTATCACCTTTTTGTACAACAAATCACTCCAATACTGGACCAAATAAATCTGGTCTTTAATAGGATTATACTGGGAACAAGGGACCGCCATTTCCAATTTTGGCCTTGAGCTACAGTTCTTTACCATGTCCTTAGTTCCGATTATGATTCTAAGCCTAGGTCAAGCATAAGTTTCACTATGACTACAAGAGCCTAGTAACAAAACTGCAGGGGAGCAGTCGTTCATCAATTCAGATCTGTGTTGGATCCTGAATAATATAAAATCAGAAACATCGTAAGAACATCGTAAAGTCAGAGTTGCAAATTATGGGAAAATGCCCTGAAGCTCCCAACAATGGGAAAAATCTATAATAAAATATAAAAAAAATCTATAATGTGCTATTACTTTTGAATTAATAGAGGAAGTCTGAGAATCATTTTTTTCAGGAAGTGGCAAGCTAGAAACAAAGTTTTTCCCTGTATTAACAGACACTTCATTTATGATTTTTTATAACCTCTTAAAAATGTTTTTGTCTTGAACAATTATTGCAATGTTATAAGAAAAGGAATGGCAGTAGTGAGAAACTGCCAGTGGAGGGTGGGACATACCTCATCAATAAGCGTGCCTGCATAATGAACATGTGTATACCTAACCCTGAATTGTACCCCACATCTTTAAAATAAAAAATACATACTTTCAAAGTTTTCATCATGGTTCTTCTGAGATGAATAGAGGGGGTTCATTTCCTGCTAATACTGCTCATGGTTAGCTCAAAACTTCTGCCTGATTCAAACTGGGTTCCCCACAGACATGGTAATAATGTTAGATTTTTCTAGAGTAAGAGTGAAGCTCCAGGGCCAACTTTAGTTTAAATTCTACCTCTGAAAACTCCTACCTATGTGAGTCTGATCAGTTATTCACTACATACCTCAGCTTCCTAATATGTAAACTAGGAATAACAACAAAACTTACCCCATGAGATTTTATTGTGAGGATTAAGGTAGTTAATTTATATAAAATTTCTAACAAGACTTTCACTTTGCCTGTGATGGAATAGCTGGTAGCCTGTCAATGATTTCAATAAGAAAAACTACAACCAAAAAAGTAGAATTAAAAAAAAAAAAAAGAGAGAATGTATGGAGTTTGTAAACTTGAATGGAAAAAAATAACTTTGTTATTTTTCTTCAACCTCAAGCTAAAATTTTGCATTTTTTTCTATTATAAATATAAACCCAAACCACACTGATATTAGTGGTGTCTGTAATATTGTCAACATCAGAATTACAGATATTTTTACTACATATCATACTTATTGTATCTTACAATATTATTTATACTTACCCTGTATAATGACTAATTGTATATATCAACTTTGTTGGGTCATGGGACCCAGAAATTTGGATAAACAATATTTTGGATGTTTCAATGAGACTGATTTTTGGGTGAAATTAATTTTTAAATCAGAGGACTTTGAGTAAAACAGATTGCCCTTCATAAAATACAGATAGGACTCATTCAGTCAGTTGAAGGCCTTAAAAGAACAAAGAAAGAAAAAATTTTGCCAGCAAATGACCTTGGCACTTGAACTACAACATTTGATGTTTTTTGGGTCTCCAGTCTGCTAGTGTGTCCTCCTGGCGTTGGACTTGCCAGTCACCATAGTCACATGAGTCAATTCTTTTCTATAAATTCTACTGGCTCTGTTCCTCTGGAGAACCCTGAATAAAGTGTCCTACTTCAAAATAATGATAATTTTTATACCTGCTGCTAGATTTTACTGTTTAATACAAAATAAAGAAGAACATCTATAACTCTAAATTTTAAAATATATTTTGATACCAAGTTTCAATACGATTCATTCCTTCTGTAATCATATTATTTTATTTTATATACTTATTATTCTGGGAAGCTCTCTATAGACTTTATCAGACTAACTAAGATGTCCCTGTCACAATAATGGTTAATAATTTCTAGCTTAAGGGCATCAGAGAATATAAGGGGTCCAGATTCCAAAAAGAAAGAAAAAGAAGAGTGTGACATTCCAAGTCAATTTCCTCCTTGATGTGTCTGCGATTTTTTTTTTTTTTTTTTTGAGTTGGAGTCTCACTCTGTCACCCAGACTGGAGTGCAGAGGCCGCTCCCGGCCACTGCAGCCTCGACCTGCTGGGCCCCGGCGATCCTTCCGCCTCAGCCTTCCAGTAGCTGGAACTACAGGCGCGCACTACCACGCCTGGCTAATTTTTCGATTTATTGTAGAGATGAGGTCTCGCCAAGTTGCCCAGGTGGGTCTCAAACCCGCAGGCTCAGGCAATCCACTCACCTCAGCCTCCCAAAGTGCGGGATTACAGGCTGAGCCACTGAGCCCGGCGACTGTGATTTTTTAAAATGTTGAGAATATACTTTTTAAAACATAAGAATTGTACGTATTTATACGGTCTATGAGATATTTCAATACAAACAAACATACAATGCATCATGATCAAATCAGGGACATTAGAATATGTATCATCTTAAATATTTATCGTTTCTTTGTGTTAGGAACATTCCAATTCCTCTGGTTATTTTAAAATATATAGTAAATAACTGTTAACTGTAGTTGCCCTATTGTGCTATAGACCACCAGAACTTAGTCCTTCTATCCTTCTGTATCTTTGTGCTCATTAACCATACCCTCTTTATTGGTCCCTCTCCACTACCCTTCCTAGCCTCTGGTAACCATCATTCTATGGCCAATTTTTAAACGGCACAGGAAAGATGATAAGAAACCAAGGATGAATCAGTAGAGAAGCTGAGCAAAACTTTTTCCTCTCTCATGATACCAGAAAAACAAATGCTACTGCTCACAACCCCCAAAAAGGAGGGGATCCACTACATTCCTCAGGGTCTCATTTGGAAACGTTATATGACTCTACCTTACGAAAGAAGATAAAGCAGAGGTAGACTGACTTTTACAAAGAGTTTAACTTGACAGGGTATTGTGGCTCACTCTTACCCAGCACTTTGGGAGGCCAAGGTAGGAGGACTGCCTGAGGCCAGGAGTTCGAGACTAGCCTAAGCAGCGTAGCAAGACTGTGTGTCTACAAAAATAAAAAATTAGCCAACCTGGCATGGTGGTGCAGTCCTGCAGTCCTAGCTACTAAGGAGGCTGAGGCAGGAGAATCACTTGAGCCCAGGAGTTTGAGGCTGCCGTGAGCTACGATCATGCCACTGCACTCTAACCCGGGTGGCTGAGTGAGACCCTAACTCACACACACAAAAGAGGAGTTAAACCCAGCCCCCTAGACTGTGGTGAGCTACCCTTATTCTAACTATCTGGTAGAGAGTAGGGTGTATCGTCTCTGAGACAGATAGATGATAGATTGATAGATAGAAGATAGATAGATAGATAGAATGTCTGGTGTTACTTAAAAAAGAGAAAGTTCCAATATGCAGGACCCAGAATAAAACCAGACACTAGAAAGAAACACACAGGTGATATGGAACTTGAGACAATATGCATAAGAATTAGAAAAACTATCATGAATATGTTCAAAGAGATAGATGATCAGATGAAGCATTTCAACAAAGAAATTCTAGAGGTGAAAAATGCAATATTTTATTTTACATTTTATTTTTAAAATGTGGGACACAAGTCAGGATTAGGTGGTACATGAGTGGCCTACGTGCAGGTGAAGTTTGGGCCTCTTGCTTGTCCTCACTTCACCTGGTTTAGGATCAGGTACCCTTGGTGATGTCATGTGCTTTCCCCTCCCTTCCCTGGTAGTGTTCTGCTATTGCCAAACCCGTTCTTGAAGTGTTATGATGAATATTCAAGGTCCACTTATGAAGTGAGAACATGTGGTACTCAGTTCTTTGTTTCTGTGATAGATCACTAAGTATGATAGACACTAAATCCATCCAAGTTGCTGTGAAGTCCATTATTTTGTCCTTTTTTATGGCTGCATCATATTCCATTGTGTAGATGTACCACTTTTTTTTAAATCCAGTCTACTTTCTATAGGCAGCTCAGTTGGTTCCATGTTTTTGCTGTTGTGAATAGTGCTGAAATAAACATGCATGTGTAGGTATCTTTTTTTGTAGAACACTTTGAGGTCCTCCATATATATTCCCAGAGTAGGAATTGCTGGGTCATATGGAAGGTCAATTTTTCGATCTTTTATAAATTGCCACACTGTTTTCCACAGACATTGTACTAATTTATTCTCCCACCAACTATGTAGAAGCATTCCCTTTACTCTGTGTCCTCTCTAGCAACAGTGTTTTCTGAGTTATTAATGATGGCCATCCTGACCGGAGTTAGGTGGTATCTCAGTGTGGTTTTGATTTGCATTTATTTGATGATTAGTGAGGCTGAGCATTACTTCATGTATTTGTTGGCTGTTCATATGTCTTCTTTTGAGAAGTGTCTATTCATGTCTTTTGCCCACTTTTTTTTAACAGGGTTTTTTTTTTTTTTTTCCTTTCAGCATGTTTGAGTTCTTTGTAGATCCTGGATGTTAGGCCTTTGTCAAATAAACAGTTGGCAAATATTTTTTTCCTATTCTGTGGACTGTCTCCCCGCTCTCTTGATGGTTTCTTTTGCTTTGCAAAAGCTTTTCAGTTTGATGAAGACCCACTAGTGTACCTTATCTCCTATAGCATGGGCATTTGGGGTTTTGAACAGGAATTGGTTTCCATCTCCAATTTCCATAAGGGTGTGGTGGCTCGCACCTGTAATCCTAGTTACTCAGGATGCTGAGGAGGGGGATCCCTTGAACTCATGAGTTTGAGGCTATAGTGACCTATGAACAGTCTGCACATAGTAGGTACTCAAGAGAAGAATATCTGAGAAGAATATTTGAGACACTAATTCCCTACTCTCAAGGTTGTGAAAATAAGTTGCGATGACTTGAGCCAGAGGTGGCGACACAAAGAAAGAGAGGACAGGTACATTTTCTATAGAAAAAGATAGAAAATGAGTAATGGATCATAAATAGAAAGTGTGTGCATTTAAATATTTTTCTTGTCTTTTCAGGGACCACAAATTCTCTCCAGAAAGATATGATTGGACAAAAATTATCAATGTACTACTGTATCCAATATTTCCCCTTTCTATGTAAGCTAAAGAAGGTTCTGACCTTTGCGCTCTTAGTTTGCTGCCGTCTTCCAAAGAGGATTCTGCTCTTACCAGATGGTTCTCTGGGTTTTTGTAATGCAAAATCAGTATATGGGGAGGGAGACAGAATTTGGGTAATGACAGAGTAAGGAGGGAGGGGGAAGAGATGGACAATATCTGGATGGCATATGTGCCCTCTGTAAAGGGGAGATAAAACTTGGAAAGTTTTTATCCTTAGGAAAATTAACATTAAAAGGAGACAAGGCCGGGCTCAGTGGCTCAGCCTGTCATCCCAGCATTTTGGGAGGCTGAGGCGAGTGGATTGCCTGAGCCCACGAGTTTGAGACAAGCCCAGGCAACTTGGTGAGACCTCGTCTCTACAATAAATCAAAAAATTAGCTGGGTGTAGTGGCACACGTCTGTAGTTCCAGCTACTTGGAAGGCTGACCTGAGCCTAGCAGGTCGAGGCTGTGGAGGTGGTGAGCCTTCCCAGCCTGGGAAACAGAGTGAGACTCCAACTCAAAAAAAAAAAAAGGGTGGTGGGGAGAGAAACAAAAGGAGAGATCATACTGAAATAATTAGTCAATGGCTGTTCAAGAAATGTTCTGCATGCCCAGAGTTAAATATCCATGATGTCTGAGTTCAGAAGACTAAGAAACATAACTGTTGAGTACATGACACATGGTCACGACAGTAGCAGGTATATATCAACTGTTAACTTCTAAATAGAAAAAGATGGTACGGTAGACCTCAGATTTGTCAATATAATGCTTTCCTAATAGCTGAACTGTAGACAACTGCTAAAGCAGCTTCCCTGATAGGATTCCCATAAATTGGAAAAACAAGTCAAGCTTCGGTTAAGCATAATTCATAGGCTCTTGTAAAATTAAAATTTCTAGGAGCTTTCTGCTTCAATGTTGAGGAAAGGAAGCAGTGACAGAAGAAAGGAAGTCTCCGTGCCTGCCTGGCCACATATGGTGGTGGAGTGGTGTCCCTGAATTCACCACAGTTCATTCCTGATCCACCTGAGACTCCTGATGTGGCGATTTTGAAACTGTTAACTGTTATTTTACAATTTTAAAAATAAATATAGAAATGGACCTTCCCAGTCTTACAGCTTGAAACTTACATTTGTCTTATCTGAGCTCCTTCCTCAGGAAACCAACCCTCAGGCCTATAGTATCAAGGAACTGAAACTCACAAGATCACTTCATCCAGACAAGGAGATGCCAGATACATCTAGGTTACCAACTGCTCTTCCTTACCCTTCCCCAATTCTTATTTATCAACTCTTCTTCTTTATCCATCCCTAATTCCTGTTTACCAGCTTCTCTTCCTTACTTCTCCCCAGTTCCTATTTATCAACTCCTCTGTCTCACTTCTCCCTAATTCCAGTTATCTACATTCCGTTTCCACTATAGAAACCCCCGACTTCAATGGGACAAGGAGATGGATTTGAGGCAATCTCCCACTCTTCTTGACTGATATCACACAAATATAAAGCCTTCTTTCCTGAAAATAATTTGTGTCTCAGTGGTTGGCTTTCTGTGCAGTAAGCAACAGAACTCAAACTGAATGCCTGGTGTTTTGGCAACAGTTTCACTCTGGTTCCCCTGTCATGAAGTTTCAGTCTTCTAAACCCTTTATTGAGATGGGTGTTCAATCATTTGCCAAGCAGTTATCTAGGCTACGCCATATCCCCTACCCACTCTACTCACCTCTGCAGAGTTCTTCTGGAACCATGGAAGGTTGTGGAATGATAGGGTGGGACAGGGATCACCTCCAGCTTTTCCAAGACACACACTATTGTGTTGTCTTTAAGTTCCGTTGGCCTTCCAGCCATTGATATCCTTACACCAGAATTAGGCACAGTGCTGATATTCAAAAGTGCCCCCAAATTTCAGAGAATATATATATAGTTTTTTTCCTCCATGATCAAAAAAGGGGAGAACTGAAAAGGGAAATGTGCCAACACATCTAGGTTTCCAGAATGCTGTGCCAGAGTATGGCAATATGTTCCACTCCACTGAAGGATACAGGGTGGGATTAAGGGTTTTGCAACCCAACCAACATAAAATTGAGGAACAGAATATTAGTTTCTGCTAATTGCATCCACATACTATATTCTTAGAAATGATCCTCTTATAAAAGTTCCCTTTGTCTTGAGGAAGAGTAATAAATCTTTTCCTCTCTCAGAAGAAGAGAGAATCTAGTATTTTGCCATAAACATTGAACTTTTAAAAAAAAGAAAACAAAAATTTATCTCTGCTGTCAGTCTTCTTCATATGCTGGTTTACTAAGCAGAAGCTGTTGAGGGTGGGAGTGTAGCACGCAAATGGCTTGTGATGGGACTGGTTTTAAATTGATCTCCAGGGAAGTGATTTGTCCCAACTCACGGTGACCCCTTGAACTTAGAATATGGACTACATGGAGTTATTTGTTCTATTTTGGGTGCTGGCTGAAAATCCAGGACAATAAAAATTCCTTTCAAAACGCTATTTCAAAAGAGTGAATGAACTCCCTCCTTCCTGCCTCCAGAATCATGGTTCACAACTGGGGAGCAATTTTGCCCCCAGTTCTGTTTGGCAATCTCTGGAGAGATGTTTGGTTGCCACAATTTGGGAGTGCTCCTGGCATCTAGTAGGCGGAGGTCAAAGGGTGTCGCTAAGCACCCTGCAATACATAAGCCAATCCCTCATAGCAATGCTACTATTTGCTAATGTTGAGAGATTCTGAAATAGACCATACTTTCATGTTCTCTCAAATGAAATCAAATCGACTGGAGTTATTTCAAAGTAACCTATAGTCCTATAAATCCATGTCTACTGGTAAAGATGAGTATTCCTAAAACACCATTAGCATTTGGATATGGCTCTATAAAGGCTGCATGTGTCTTATTCCAAAATGTCTATGTAATTGACTCATCTCATGCCCACGTTATTCCCAGATGTAAACTAGTGTCTAACCTATGCTTCAGGTCAGCAAAAATTAATTACTAAAATCCCATTGATCTCTTTCATGAGATTGGCTTCCTCAATTGTGATAGATCACCGGAATTTGATAATGATCTCCACAATCAGATGGAAGTCTAAAAGAATAAAAACGCATCAACTGTATATCTCTCACATTCTTCAGAGGTGTCTTCAGACCATTCCGTTTATGGTTTCATCAGACACATAAGTAACTACAAAACTATGTAACTACCAGGCCAGGTGGTAAAGCAACCTAGAGGTCAAATAAGCAAATTGACATAACACTTTAAAGTATGCTATTTTGCCAGGGTGAATGACAGTTCTGTTATGTGCATAAAATCACAGATGTATCTGAATGTTAAGTCACTTGTCAAGGAACCATTTTACAATTCCTTTTTTTTTTTTCCTTGTCATGTAAGATTCCTTGAAGCAACTAAAAAAACAGCCATAATCCATTTGATTTTCTGCCTTCCCATGAGAAAAACTTTTGACAGATGATAAGTAGCAACTGCTGACAATCATCAATGCGAAGCTATCATGCTTTTACATTAAATACAAAAACAGAGTTGTAAAGTCACAAGGGATAGGACTTTTGACATATAAGAGACAAATATATAATCCTCAGAACTAAATCACTATTGGGATCTAAGCAAGTGCAACAAAGTACAGCTGCTTTTCAAATCTCACAAAGTCAAACTAAAGCTAACTTTGATATTCTGGAACCTAATGCACGTTCCACCCCAATGTGCCATGTTCTTATCCAGAAGCTTAAGTTAAACTTGCAAACATCAGTGAGTGTGCATGCACAAAAAAATAGCCATTTTTATCATACTATCTCTTTTAATTAAGACCCAAAATACTAGAAAACAAATAAAAATACCATAAAACCTAGTAGTTAATTAGAATAGAAGGACAACTCTGAGGCAAAGGAGTTTGAGTATCAGATGTCTATATCTCATTAAACCTGCACGAGAACTAAGCATGTATGAACCTTCAAAGAAAAGCAGTAAATTGTCCAGATTACTTGTCAATATGAGGATGTCATCTACAAAGGTTACTTCTTTTAGAGCATAAATTGTTCTCTCTTCGGCTGTTGACAAGTAATCAGAGTGGTTCACAGATCAGTCTTTCACTGTGGCTAATTCAGGGCTGTTTAGTGACATTCACTCCAAGTTATCTAACTAATTTAGCAACCCAAGTTACCCTTGGGAACCAATTTCCACCTCAAATTATACATATTTTTGTACTTTGGATTAAATGACTGATTTTAATGGGAGAAATCTTATCTAATAAGGCTGGGGAATAGCAGTTACTTCAAATTCCATGCTATTCTGAATGATCCTGATATCAAATTAACAAGGTTTTACAACGTACTGTTTATTTACCCAATTAGTAATGCGCTGGCCTTTTGGCTTTTTCTCTAAGCTTGTTTTTCTCTATTTGGCCTAATTTCCCCAGGGGAAAAAAAAAAGGTGAAGTAGATTGGGTTAGAGAGATCATTTCCTCTTCTCCAATCTCCAGCATTTCTTCCTCCTCTTACTACACACACACACACACACACACACACACACACACACACACAGAGAGAGAGAGAGAGAGAGAGAGAGAGAGAGAGAGAGACTTGTAGCTCAACATGGGTTACAATGCTTAGCAGTGCCTCTATCTTAAAAATCTTTGAATGCAATCATATCTCTATAAAGGGCTTCCAAGTTTTTTGTCATTTCCCATACCTGTAAGATTTTCCAACATTTATTCTACATTTCTAATTTTGTGTTTTCAGTAATCTGACTACAGTTTCTGAAATCAACTACATACAGAGGAATAGATAACTAATATTAAGAATACACTAGGCTGGACATGGTGACTCGAGCCTGTAATCCCAGCACTTTGGGAGCCCAAGGCAAGAGGATTGTCTGAGCCCAGGGGTTTGAGACCAGCCTGGGCAACTTGGAGAGACCTCGTCTCTACCATACATCAAAAAATTAGCCGGGCGTGGTAGTGCTTGCCTGCAGTTCCAGCTGCTTGGAAGGCTGAGGCAGAAGGATCACCTGAGCCCAGCAGATCGACACTGGGGTGGCGGTGAGTGTGCCACTGCACTCCAGCTTGGGCAACAGAGTAAGACTCTGACTCAAAAAAAAAAAATTCACTAAAATGGAAGAAACACCTACATGAGAGTTGGCAAGAGTGAGGATGATGATGGTGACAGAGATTCCTTTAAGCACTTTACATATGTGACTTTATTTAATCTTGACAATAACTCTGTTGGGGGAGATAATATTGTCCGTCCCAAGTTTATAGAAGTTAAGTAATTCATTTAAGCTTATATATCCAGGAGATAGAAAAGCCTAGGCTTGAATTCTTTTTTGCCTAACTTTTGGTCATTTATTTCTTTCAATGACTCTCATATAACTGATAAGTTTGATCACTTTTACTTCTTTCTTCATTTTTATTATTTTTTAAACTTCTAAACAATATCTTTATTCAAAGGAGAGAAGGAATATAAATGCTCTAAGTATGCAGGCTCACGTAACACAATTAAATGAACAGTGATGTCTTACACAGTAAGCTTTAAATTATTGATTTTGCCATTTCACTAAATGTCTATTATTGAACATGATATTAACAAACTTAGTTTTAATGAAAATATACATGATAAAGTAAGGTTTAGTTTTTCCTGCAAACCAACACTGAAGATTATTCTCTCAAACTATGAAATCTGAGATGACTAAAACAAGTCTAACTATAGAAGTGGCATAAAAACATCAAGGAGGCCAGGCATGGTGGCTCATCCCTGTAATCCCAGCATTTTGGGAGGCTGAGGTAAGAAGATTGCTTGAGCCCAGGAGTTTGAGGCCAGCCTAGGCAACATAGGGAGATCTCATCTATACAAAAAAAGCAAAAAAAAAAAAAAAAAAAATTAGCTGACCATGAAGGTGTGCCCCTGTAGTCCCAGCTACTCACAGACTGAGGTGAGAGAATTACCTGAGCCCAGGAGGTCAAGGCTGTGGTGAGCCATGATCATGCCACTGTGCTTCAGTCAGGGCGGCAGAGTGAGACCTTGACTAAAAAAAAAAAAAAGGAAAAAAAGACCAAGGAGCATAAAACCTACACAGTTAGTTCAGGTGAATAAAAATTACGAGGATTAATATTACTTTAAAGTAGGTTATAGGAACCTTAAAAAAATTAGATGTACTGAATGCCTAGATAAAATACACTTTCAAAATAAAATATACTTACTTGTATTCACATGTAACTAAAAAAAAATAGATTTTTAGGAAAAATGGAACATATGGTCTCAATATTGATTACGGTTGTTTTCCCATTAAAGTTGAATAGATACTATAAGTAATAATGTAACATACATTTTGTTCGAAAATACTCAGAAACAGAGTGAGTGAATGCATCCATCCTGGAATACATTTTCAGAGCGTTTATCCAGCACTTCACACAGTAAATGGAGTCTATTTTTCTTCTTGTCGTAGATCAAAGAAGGAGACCCTCACATGAAAGACAGCAGCATCGTCAAAATTCTTAGTCTTTTATCCTCATCTGACCTTAACTGCTCATACTTGAGAGGAGCCATGATGCTGAAGATACATTTTTTTTTTCAAAGTACTCTCTGTCATAACATCTCTTTGTCAGCCTGATCTTTAGAAACCAAATAACATATAAGGCAGGAGTACTATGATTCCTGGATGATTATCTTAGGGATGGAGGCATGGACATTTCTAAGCCAATTTGGCTGTCAGGGATATATAGTATGGTACTTCATATCTTCTTTCACAATTTCACTCTTAAGAGGCAACTCTTTAATAAGTCTCGTATCAGAAAATCATCCTCGTGTGGTTAGGCCTCATCAAATAAGTTTCCTTATCATCTTGTACTCCAGCTCAGAATTAAGACAAAAGCACTTTCTATTTGCATTTCATTACTGGCTTGGGATGGAGGGAGAGTTTCATTTTCCCATAGGTGTGTTAAGGGCTTTTGCCATTTTAATTTTAGCTACCTAACAGGATGATATTTAAAATTATAGGAGACACGTCAAATTATGGTGATTTATCATTCAGCTACAGAAAGTTTAAAAGACAATAATCTTATCTAGCCAAACCATCATAAAAGATAACGGATAGCTCAGTACAAAAATATTTCGCAAGATTTTATGTTCTTCCAGCTCAGGAAAAGTGGACATGAGACAATCAACGTCCCCTAAGTAGAGATCGTAACACCTGTTACATGCTCTTCTTTCTCGAAGCATATTCCCTGGTAGCTAAGAAAGGAGGAAAATGGAGCCAGTTAATTTGACTAGTTCTGGGTACTCATACGGATAAGGTCAAAGGTTGAGTCCTAAACAGACCAGTTAAACAAAGAGTTAGACCTTTTCAAACAAAGAGGACATCTGTTCTTCAGTCACATATTGTGCCTCCAAAAATCCTGACCAGCTATCTTAGAAACTCTTCAATCACAGTAGGGATCCATTAGCACTGTAGATAGTTCATTGGTTCAATGCAAACATACAGGTAAACAAATCCAAAATCAACATTACACTTATGATCTTTTAGCAATTCTAATGCACACACATCACTTAGTTTTTAAAAATTAAAGTTTTTTTGTCTGCACAATGCTAGCAAAAGCATCTATTCAATGAGTGAAAGAAAATCCGCTACAATATCTAACACTGCATGCAGACCAGCAACATTATTACAATGTTTTCTGTTTTTCAGCCGTCATAATGACAAAGCCTTCTTCTTTTGTCTTATTACATTGGTTCTCAATGGCATTCAACATTTGGACCAAATTGTCCTTTGAAAAACCTAAGAAAGTGTATGTATTCCTTCTACTAAGAAATAAAGCAGGTCATTCACCCTGGGACAGACGGACAAAAAAGAATCAGAAAATTAAATGACTCACCCAGAGAGACAGTCTATCAGCAAATTCATGAGGCTGAGATCTGGGTCTCTCAAACCCCAAATATTTATTGTACCACAAACCCCATTCTAAACCATGCATTGCTTAAACACACATTGAATCTGGGATGTTAAATTATTCCTGAAGTCTCATTATTTGAGAGTTTCTGATGACCTGACAACTAATTATAGATAGAAGAGAAAGACATTATTTAAAACCTAGAATTATAACATATCTAGTCCTTCACAGTCTTCCATACTATTATCTATGATTGTCTTTTCAAAAAGTATTGAACAAATGATATCAGACAAATCACAGTGTTTAAAATTTTGTAATGCTTTCTTACCAGACAATCCAAAGCTAAGTATGCTAAATTTGAGTAAGTTGAATTGAAATCCCATGTTTTTTCCTCTAAGGGGACAAAAAAAAAACAGGCACTAACTCTTTAATACTCAAATTAACTAGAAAATGCTAAAGAGAAAGAGGAATAGAGGAAGGTATAAGTATCATAGCCACGTGCTGAGGAAAATTCTAGGAACATGGGTTGACTCATTGAAATCGTCACAGATATCTCTTAGAAAAATGAGAAAAAAATCAATCTAGATTATAGATGCTACTCAATAAATTAACTAGCAGTTAAAAAAACATGCAAGGTTTAATTTTTAACTAGAGCACTCAGAATCTGGAGTATACCTGAAGGTTAGCAATTCTGTATTGGATCTCCGAATCTCTTCAAATATACCATCAAATCAACCCTGGTCATTTTGAGTGTGATAAGTTTTTATATCTGTTACTAATATATTTTTAAGATCCAGTAATTGTTTAGACTACTTTACAACTTTGGTCCATAGATAATTAAACTTATATTTGGGTGATTTTATAAATGCAGCCACCTTCAAAATAAAAAGATATTAAGTGCTAATATCACCTTCACTGCACTAGGTAATTCTAATGGCTGTGGGCACTACCTACTTTTTATGGCTTTCTGGGCAAGAAGACAAAGATTGACATTTGAATCTCAAATGGCAAAGTATTCTCCAAAAAGGGAAAATATTTTCTTCATACTCATTAAATATAGTTTTTGACGTAAATGTTTCAGTCAGGCTGTGAGAGAGGTCAAAGGGTATCTGGATAAAGGGAAAAATACAGTGTAAACTTAATGTTTAGTTACTTTTTGCAGTAATATGACTGAATTTCCTTCTAAGTTATTTGAGGAAGGCAACTAAAAGGTCAGCCTCAATAAAAAGAACAATTATTAAAGTATAAATTACTTGAAATGTACAATTCAGAATAAAAATATAAGCCTTCCGATTTCAGCATTTTCATCTATGTATTAATGTAGTAAACAAACATGCATTTGGCATTGAGGTTTTACAGTCCAGTTCTGAACCAGGAGGGTAACAGATGAGAGAAAATTATGACTGTCTCTGCGGGGGATAAAAGAAATCTGAACACATCCTCATCCCGGAAGCCAAGATGCTACCAAGACTAGATGGAAAGGATGGACCCCCCCCCCATTTCTACGTATGCACCCTTCGGTCTGCAGATTGCCTTTCATGGACATTTTCATTCTTCTGATTTGCTCTTGAGGCTCTGTGAGACATTATCTGGACATAGGCTGTTTCCCCCATGCCTGGCATCTTTCCTCCCCCTCTGTCAGCAAGTAGCCTCTGGCCAAGGCTGGTCAACAAAGGGTACGCATATTCCCAGTAATGAATCATGGGGTGCTGGTGATCGAGCAATGCTGAAAGCAATGTAGGCTCACCCTTAATCAATGCAATTGTAAACACCATGTAGTAATTCGAATAATTCACTTGCCTAATTGTAACATTGCTCTCTGTTCTGTCCTGAGGTGTGGAATCTTCACTGATGGGCCACCATTGGTGCCTCCGGTAAGTTCTAGTAAACCAATGTCTTTCTCTGCTGGACCTCCGGGTGACTTCTTCGGAAACAGATAAAGATAAAGATAAGCCCTCTCTGATTTGGGGTTACTGTGTTACAGGCTCCGT
This sequence comes from Tarsius wallacei, assembly GCA_963574415.1. NCBI lineage: Eukaryota > Metazoa > Chordata > Mammalia > Primates > Tarsiidae > Tarsius > Tarsius wallacei. Next base: position 69,194 of record CAUYQG010293568.1, on the reverse strand, counting down.
TTAATCTAAACACTGTAAGACATGGGAGCCATCCCATGCCATTTACCCCGATTTCACACACCCTATATAGCCAATCTCATAATGAGGACTGGCACAGCTCCCCAATTCATTTTAGAGCAGATCGTAAACTCAGTGAGGGTAAGCACCATTTCATCTCCTTCACCTTTGTGTTCCAAAGACGGGAATGCAGCAGGTGCCAACTAAATATGAGCTAAAGAAGTAAATGAATAAACTCTTGAAATAAATGAAATGAACTGGACCCACTAACAACAAGATAAAACAAAAAGTTCATCCTATTTTACATAACTGGTGTTATCCTGCCCATTCTCTTCCAATCTTGCCTTTCTCTTTTCCCAAAACACTTGTCTATGGCTGCTTAGAACTCTTCTCATAGTTTGACTTATGTAATCGTTGTTTATGAGTCTGCTTTCCTGTGAGACTGTGATTCCTTGAGGGCAAAGAATGAAGCCCCCTTCTTGTATTTATACAGCTGGTACCTAGGAGAATGCCTTTCAGAAGGTAGTGCTCAATAAATATCAGAAGGAATTGTTCTGGCTGGTGGTTATGTGTATATTACAGGTAATTGAACTGAGGCACATGTTTATAAGAAAAAAAAAAGAATGCCCAGGCACACTGCTAGGCAATTCTCATATATTAATTCATTAAATATCAAAACAACTCTGCTGAAATAGGTCTTATTAAAACAGTTTCAACTTTAGAAGCTGAGCTTTGGGGAGGTAAAACAATTTGATTCAAGTGTGGCAGAATGAAAATTCAAATAGAAGTCTTTCCAATTCCAATGTCAATGTCCCTTCTACTATGTTGTATTTCTTGTGTATTTGCCTTTCAAATGTTTAAGACAAAACTAAACTAAACCTACACTCCTTTTAAATATACAGTACCTAGTTATTCCGTTTACTCTTATCAACATGATGATCCTTTTTTTTTTTTTTTTTTTTGAGTTAGAGTCTCACTCTATTGTCCAGGCTGAAGTGCCGTGGCACGCTCACGGCAGCCTTGACCTGCTGGGCTCCTGCGATCCTTCCACCTCAGACTTCCAAGTAGCTGGAACTACAGGCATGGGCCACCACGCCCGGCTGATTTTTGATTTATTGTAAAGATGAGGTTTCGCCAAGTTGGCCAGGCTGATCTCGAACCCATGGGCTCAGGCAATCCTCCCACCTCAGCCTCCCAAAGTGCTGGGTTTATAGACATGACCCACGCCTGGCCAAATGCTAAATTCTTTTATAAAGTTTTACTGACAGAAAGATAACATTTTAAAATTAATCCATTTTTTTAAAGACCTTTAGTAATGGTACTTCCCAAACCTTACTGGGCAAGCTTTTCGGTTTGTCTGATTGACTCTCACTCTTAGAAAGTGTTTTCCAAGTTACATTTTTTCCCTTTTTGATTTCAGGTCATCATTCATCCAGCCTTACCCTGCAGTCCCTAATAAACCTCTTAGAGTTCTGTTCTAAGTCACCTTTTTTGTGGCCACATTTGACACAGCTGGAGAATCATTCTTCATGAATAATGCCCTAACCTTTCATATTACAGGTCTGTTTTGTTGCCCTTCATCCTGCTTCTTCAATTTTAGTGATGTCCTTTAAAAGAATAATATGGTGCTCTGAAGCGCATATGGCATACTAACCCCAACATGGCTTCCCTTTCATTCCAATTTGCCAAAACAACTAAGATTGATTTGAATCCTTGCTCTCACTCACCATCTCCTCTTTCTTTCTAAAATGTTTTAAAACATGGATTCTGTCACTCTGTTTTTGCCAAAGTATTTCATAGTAGAAATTTTAATGTATTAATATACTTGAACAATCATTTCTCCTATCATGGTCTCAAGTCAGAGTCCATGTTTTATACCTTGATTTTGATTCTGGTCTCTGAACTGTTTTTTATTCCTACACTCATTCCCACTACATGGGATCCTAACAGTCATGTAGAATCCCACAAATCAATTATGCAAAATATTATGATTATGTTTGTTCTGTTCCTCAGTATTTTCTCATTTTTAGCTAAACATCTGTGTGATAAGCAGATTTAGGTGTTCTGGAAAAAATCTTTCCCTAAGTTCATTTCTATACTACTAAAAGATTCTTACACAGATGCTTGAGTACTCAGTTAATTTTAATATGTACTCTGCACTGCTTTTTAAATCTATTTTATTTATTTTTAAGTAAATAATTTATACTTTTTTTAAATACAGAGAAGTTTCTTTAAACATAATCCTGTGTTCCCTTTTGTACCTCTGTTTTAAAACTTATTACCGGCCGGGCTCCGGGGCTCAGCCTATAATTCCAGCACTTTGGGAGGCCAAGAAGAGTGGATTGCCTGAGCCCACGGGTTCAAGACCAGCCCGGGCAACTTGGCAAGACCTCGTCTCTACAATAAATCCTAAAAAAATTAGCTGGGCGTGGTATCGTGCACCTGCAGTTCTGGCTACTTGGAAGGTTGAGACGGAAGGATCGTTGGAGTCCAACAGGGAGACGCTGGGGTGGCTGTGTGTGTGCCACTACACTCCAGCCTGGGCAACAGAGTGAGATTCCGACTCAAAAAAACAAAACAAAACTTATTACCATCTCAGTTATTTATTCATGCATCAATACAGTATCCACTAGCCACATATGGCTATTAAATCAAAGTTGATTAAAATTAAATAAAATTAAAAATTAAATTCCTCAATTGTACTTGTCACCTTTCAAGTGCTTCACAGTCACGTCTCTTACTGCCTATCATATTGTACTGTGCAGATTATAGAGAATTTCCATCACTGTAGAAAATTCTGTTGGACAGCATTGCCCTAAGGAGACCCCAGCAAGGACTCTTTTTGAATGTTCTCTCTTTCTCAGTACACTGCTATTAAGCAGAAATAGAACATGTTTATGACGTTTATTTGTTCTAGAATAAAGGTAGGGTTGGATTATTTTAGGCATAACCAAGTTTAATCCCACCACTTTATCGGTTCAGTCCAGAGAGGTTAATTTGTTTCTTCAAAGCAAGCCCAACACAAAAAACACTGGTCTCCTCCACACAAATCTGCAGTGCTCTTGCTAGTAAGTCATACCGCATTCCTTATGAACTCGTCACCTCACGTTGACATCAAAAAAATCACAGAGGCACTCACAGAAAAAATGAGGCAGCAGATTTGAGAAACAGAATTAAAATAAAATCATGAACATTGCTGAGAGGCATCCATTAACCATTAACTACATATTTGATAGCTACAATCTAAAATAATGTTAGCATTCCCAAATATATGGACATGTTTATTGTTGTTATTGCAGCCACTCATTTTCAAAGCAAAGGTTTGGAACTTCTGGTGCAAGGCATTCAGATGCAACTTTGTTTTAAATGTTATTTATTTCCGGATTCGTGACCCGCCTGGGCAACTTGGCGAGACCTCATCTCTACAACAAATCAAAAATTAGCCAGGCGTGGTAGCGCGCGCCTGTAGTTCCAGCTACTTAGAAGACTGAGGCGAAAGGATCGCCGGAGCCCAGCAGATCAAGGCTGCAGTGGCCGGGAGTGGCCACTGCGCTCAAGTCTGGGTGACAGAGTGAGACTCCAACTCAAAAAAAAGAAAAAAAAAAGTTTTTTATTTCAATTTGTATGTATATTAGCAGGATCTAGGGAGACCTGTAAAACATGTGGAATTTAGAAAGAAAATGATAAGTAGTATGTGATTGTTATATTATTATTCAGTGTAGCAGTATTTCACACTTTTTAAAATGCAGCGGTAATCCATTGAAAGATTTTATAGCAAGGTGATAAGGACAGTCTTCTAAGTTGATTCTGATGTTACTAAATTATGCATTACCAAATGTTTGATAATTGTCAATTACTTAAATCTTGGGCTAGGTCTTCCCACCAGCCTTCAAGGTGACTTCTTTTGTTTCTGTTTTAATATCTATAAATCAAAGTAGAAGCTTCTGAAATGATACTTGCTGTCCATTTTGAAAGGTCTTTTGATGATTGGTGGGTTAATATCTATAAGCACACTACAATAATTGCATATAAAAGAGGAAAAAGACTTCAGAAGATGTAGGCTTTCCTGAGGAGGTTTTTCCCAGAAACTTGTGTGTGTGTGTGTGTGTGTGTGTGTGTGTGTGTGTGTGTAGGCATGCAGGTGCTTTTCCAAATATGGGAATACACTAGCACCCTTCAGCTCTCTGATGAGATGTTGTCCTCAATGACTTATCAAAAGTATTTACTAAAAATTGTACTATTTGTTACTTCTTTCAGAATTCTAGTGAGTAACTCATTTAAACTAATGCTCTGTCAAATTTAATAGTTGTAATTGCCTAATTATCTGCTCTAGTGTGATGGTAAAGCCTTTTAACATCACACTTTCCTCTAAGGAGAATGCATAGCAGTTTCTGGAATACTACCTTCCTCTTCCATGGGGAATACTGAAGCAAATAATTCATTTTGCTCTCAGCTAAATAAACCTCACCCTCTTCCTCAATAGCTGTTTTTTTGCTGTTTGTCTTTTTTTTTCTCTTTACCTCTTTTCTTCAATCTGAGATATGCACAATGCTTTGAAATGAATTAGCATTCACATTCACAAAATACTGCTTATTGGCTTTGCTGATTAATTTTATGGCATTTCCTTTCAATGGGCCCTTTCATCTTTACTTTCTTCAATATTGCAAGACCAGAAATATGTCTTTCATTTTCCCAACAATTAACACTTTCCTTATTCAACTTCTAAGGATTTATATCACTTCCCACAACACAATAAGCAAACACTATCGGATGACCTTTTCAGTGACATGAATCGTTTTCTGTGTGAGCTTATTTTTATTTACTTGTTTTGATTTTTATACAATTTAAGATCAGTAAATTCAGTACCTAGCCATAAGATGCAAAGTGTTGACATTATTTTTGCCTCTGACTTTAAGACTGGGCCTCTGAACTTGATCTTTTAATATCCAGTCCACTTGGGAATCTAGTGTGTTACCTCAATGAGACAAAAAATGTGATTGACAGAGAGATGCCTGCATACTAAGAGGGTATAGAGCATCTCTTGTAAATAAAAGATGTAGAAAACCACGGAGACAAATCCATAAAACCTATAAATAGCAAAGGGTGTGCACAGATGGGGCTAGAGCTTTCTGATACTCCAAAGTTCTTCACAGGAAATAGGGCACTCTAACAACAGGCGTGCCTAATATCCTAGCACACGTCACTAGTTCAAAACAACTCCAAAACATCCTTGAATGTTTTCTGCTAAATTGGGTCAGTGCTTGGGGAACCACACTTAGGCCCAAACTTCAGACCTATTTGAAGTCATGTCTTCCCACCTACCTTCGGTTATTTTATTTTATTTTTTAGATGGTGTCTCGCTATGTTGCCCAAGCTCATCTCCAATTCCTGACTTCAAGTGGTCTTCCCATCTCAGCCACCACTGAAGCACTGGGATTACAGATGTGAGCCACGGTGCTCAGTCCCTGCTCTCCACTGTATGTTTCTAGAGTATCAATTCAACAAAGGAAGTATCTTTTATGTCTCAGGAAGATATCAATTCAAAATCATAGGAAGGTGTTTTTATCACACACATAAATATTCTTCACTTACTGAATGACCTGAACTCCGCCCCCAACCTGTGTGTATGTGAGTGTGTTTGTGTGCTTGCACTTGAGAGAGTGCATTGCAGGATAACAAATGATAGTTCATATTGATAGATTAATAGGCATGGTTTTTATGTATCACACTTAAATGTTCATCTTGAAAACTCCTCTCTCAAATATGAAACAATCTCATCTACTGGTTCCTTTCAATGAAGGATAGTATTAGAGAACAAAATCTGAGGCTGGGATACACAGTATAATATGCTACAATCTATTGGAGATAAACAGACTAACACAAGAGAAGAGAATTTTTTTTTTTTTTGAGTTGGAGTCTCACTCTGTTGCCCAGACTGGAGTGCAGTGGCCACTCCCGGCCACCGCAGCCTTGACTGCTGGGCTCCAACGATCCTTCCACTCAGCCTTCCAAGTTGCTGGAACTACAGGCGCGCGCTACCACGCCCGGCAAATTTTTTATTATTGTAGAGATGAGGTCTCACCAAATTGCCCAAGCGGGTCTCGAACCCGCGGGCTCAGGCAATCCGCTCACCTCAGCCTCCCAAGGCACAGGATTACAGGCTGAGCCACCGAGCCTGGCTGAGAAGAGAATATTTAAATCACTGTAGCAACTGGGTAAAAAATTAACTTTCTCTCCAAAGGTCATGAGTTCACACTAAGATTTTCAATGTAATGTATTTCTTCACCTTGCTCTGGTGAAGGTTTTTAATTTACTTTTTTTTTCTTTTCACTAGTTATCAAGCATTAGGCTCTATATTGTCGCATTGACAGTGTTTGATAACTGCCATTTCTTCTTTTTTATGCTGTGATTCAGCACGAGGAATTGTCTGCAAACTTCTGGACAATTTCCTTTTCAGTGTCTCCTGGACATCAGCACTCTGAGAAGAAACAGGTCTTCCAAAGTCAAAAAGAGCTCCCGAAATATACGCATGACACCTAAATTCACAAGAATCACAGATGTCACTAGAGAAAAATACATGTTTACAATCTTCCTTTGGGTTTTGACTTCCATAGACTCTTGAATCATCAGCAGTCTTTTTTAAAAAAAAAATTTATTTTAAATATGTGAGGTACAATCCAGGGTTAGGTATACAAATGTTCATTATGCAGGTACCCTTGTTGATAAGGTGTGCCCTCCCCTCCCCTGGCAGTTTTCCACTACTGCCAATCCCTGTCTTATATTACTATGATAGTTGTTAGAGGTCCACTTATGAGTGAGAACATGTGGTACTCAGTTCTTTGTTTCTGTGATAGATCATTCAGTATTATAGATTCTAAGTCCATCCAAGTTGCTGTGAAGTTCATAATTTCGTCCTTCTTTATGGCTGCATAATATTCCATAGTGTATATGTACCATATTTTTTTAATCCAGTCCTCCTTCAATGGGCAGCACGGTTGGTTCTATGTTTTTGCTATCATGAATAATGCTGCAATAAACATGCATGTGCAGGTATCTTTTTTCATAGAGTGATTTGAGTTCTTCTAGGTATATTCCCAGTAGGGGAATTGCAGGGTCGTATGGGAGGTCGATTTTTAGATCTTTTAGGAATCGTCACACTGTTTTCCACAGAGGCTGTACTAGTTTACACTCCCACCAACAGTGTAGAAGTGTTCCCTTTTCGCTGCACCCTCTCCAGCATCTGTTATTTTTTGAGTTATTGATGACGGCCATCCTGACTGGAGTTAGGTGGTATCTCAGTGTGGTTTTAATTTGCATTTCTTTGATGACTAGTGAGGCTGAGCATTTCTTCATGTATCTGTTGGCTGCTCATATGTCTTCTTTTGAAAAGTGTCTAGTCATATCTTTTGCTCACATTGTAATGGGACTGTTTGTCTTTTTCTTTTCAGCACATTTGAGTTCCCTGTGCATCACACTCCCAAAAGACATTTGAGTTCCCTGTGTATCACGCTCCCAGACTTTCAGCATTATTATAAAGCCACAATAATCAAAACAGCCTGGTATTGGTAAAAGTACAGGCATATAGACGAATGAAACAGGATAGACATTCCAAAAGCAAAACCTCAATTTCTCAATCAACTCATCTTTGACAAAGCCTCCACTATCAACCACTGGGGAGAGAAGAACCTATTCAGTAAATGGTGCTGGGAAAAACTGGCTGACCACATGCAGAAGATTGAAACAGGACCCCTACCTATCCCCATACACAAAAATCAACTCTAAATGGATCAGAGACCTAAACATAAAACCTCAAACTATAAGAATGTTAGAAAATACAGGAGACACCCTTAGGGAAATTGGAACTGGCAACAAATTCCTCATCGAAGTCCCAAGTGCCCATGCCATAAGAGATAAGATAGACGAGTGGGACCTCATCAGAGTGACACGATTTTGCAAAGCCAAAGAAACCACTGAGCGAGCAGGAGACAGCCCACAGACTGGGAAAAAAATATTTGCCAACTACATATCTGACAAAGGTCTAACATTAATAGTCTTTTATTATGGAAAGTTTTAATTCTGAGTTCCAATTTCTTAAAGACAAATTCCATCAATCTCACCTTTTCCCAAAAATCTATGACAAATATATCACCAAATTAGCATATAGAATCAGCATAGAATGTAGAAAACATTATTCCAAAGATCAAGTAAGCTATTTCAATTGGTAGCATCCCCCTCCCCCCACAATACTGCCCACTTTCCACAAGAACAAATTCTCAAAAGTCATTAAAAACCCTTGGATCATAGCACACGTTAGTTGAAGTTCTATAGTTAGCAAGATCTTAGGGAGCAGTCACCACCTTTTCAAGCATTTCCCAGAAATTTTTGGTCTGCCTCCAGAGACTGTATTTCCTCTTATAAGAATCATAGTAAATTTAGCTTTTGTGAAAATATCCAAAATGTGAATGAATTAAAATGTGATTTCCACATATTTGCATTCTACGGTAATTACTTGATTATCGTGGGGGAAAAAGCAGGTGAAAAAACTTTTCTGGAGCGCAGTGTCTCCAGTTCAGGGCCTATAGGATTCCTATAAATTAGGATGTCAAGCTACCTCAAGTATAAAATGACCGGCTTAGATTCCACCAAGGATATCAGATACTGGAATTATTAACTACAAATAGAGAAACAAAGGGTGTAATTTTAAAGACCAATCAAAAAAGAAACAACAAACAAACTATATATATATATATATATATACATATATATATATATATTTAGGAAATGTCTTAGTTCTTTCAAGCAACTATAACAAAATACTTTAGACTCGGTCATTTATAAGCAACAGAGATTTATTGTTCACAGATTTAGAGGCTGGGTACCAACAGACTTGATGTCTGGTGAGGGCTTCCTCTCTGCTTCAAAGATGGCTCCTTCTTGCTGCATCCTCGCATGGCAGATGGGGCTTCCTCAGACCTCTTTTATGAGGGCATTAATCCCATGCACGAGGGCAGAGGTCTCATGATCTAATCACCTCCCAAATGCCTCACCACTTAACGCCACCACATTGGGGCCTAGGCTTCAACACCCAAATTTGGGGTGTTCAAGCCAAAGTGTCATGAAATATAGAATCAAATCATAGAGTAAAATCCACCGTGCACAGAGTAAAAAAGACCGAGAAAAGGAAAACTACTAAATATATAACTAACCAAGAATCCATGTATAAAACAGAACATTTAGCAAAAAGTGTGACTAAGCAATTGCCTGTAGAAAATAAAAAGGATTCATATGTATGTGACAAGCCGCTCAACCGCACAAAGGGTAAGATAAATGAAATTAAAATGATAACACAAGTAGCAAGTGCCGGTGGAAATGGGGAAATAGGAGAGGCATTTGCCGCTGCCAGAGTTGTAAACGGATACAGTCATTTTGAAAAACAACTCAATGGTATTTAAATTTAGCACGCATATATATTAAAACCCATTCATTTGACTTCTGAGTATGTATCCCAAGACACCCACACACGGATACAGAAACAGACATGATCATTAATTAGCTTCATGAGTGTTTTTTTTGGACAGAGGATGAGTGACTCTTTAGTTGTGCTTCTGTGTATCTCTCCCTGTCTCTGTCTCTGTCTCTCTCTCTCTCTCCCTCTCTCTCTCTCTCTCTCTCTCCCCCCCTTCCTCTCTCTCTGTCCTCTCTATCTTTCTTCTTTCATTCTCTTTCCCTCTCTCCAAACCTCCTTATGTCCCCTTTTTTTTTTATTTTTGAAGAGGTAATGGTTTATTTTTTATCTTGTCTAATACATTTTACTTTTTTTTTAGCATATTTTTTATTTTAAAGTTGTGGGGTACAGTTAAGGGTTAGGTATACAAATATGCATCGTTCAGGCACCCTTGTTGATAAGGGGTGTCCCCCCGTCCCCAGAGAGATATTGACTACCATTAATCCCACCACCCTTGCCCTCCCTGCCCCCTCCATAGATTCCCACCACTGTCGATCCGTTTCTTATAGAATTATGATAGAAGTTCAAGGTCCACTTATGAGTGAGAACATGTGATACTCAGATCTTTGTTGCTGGGAAAGATTACTCAGTAGTCACTTTTTTCTTTTTCCTCTCTCCCGCTCTCCCTCCTTTTACTGTTCAATTACCTGCTTTGTTTTCGTTTTATTATATAGAACTAGGTTATTCTGCTTGCTTAACTTTTCATATGAGAATACAGATGCTTCTGAACTTAAGTGCTGTTGCATCCTGATAAATCTATCATAAGTCAAAAATATTATATATCGAAAATGCATTTAATGCACCAAACCCACTGAACTTCATAACCTAGCCTAGCCTTGTCTAAAAGTGCTCAAAACACTTACCTTAGCCTACAGTCGGGCAAAATGATCTAACACAAAGCTCACTCAATCATAATGTGTTGGCTGGGCTCAGTAGCTCAGCCTGTGATTCCACCACTTTGGGAGGCCAAGGTGAGTGGATCGTCTGAGCCTGCGGGTTTGAGACCAGCCCGGGCAACTTGGTGAGACCTGGTCTCTACAATAAATTAAAAATTAGCCGGGCGTGGTAGCACGCGCCTGCAATTCAGGCTCCTTGGAAGGCTGAGGTGGAAGGATCGCCAGAGCCCAGTAGGCCAATGCTGGGGTGGCCGTGAACGTGCCACTGCACTCCAGCCTGGACTACAGAGTGAGACTCCAACTCAAAAAATAAAATAAAATAAATAATAATAATAAATTGTTAAACGTCTCATGTGATTTATTGAACACAGGATGGTGGTATGGATACTCAAAGTACAAATTCTACGGAAGGTGCATTACTTTCAAACCATCATAAAGTTGAAAAATCATAAGTTGGGGGCCATCTGTACTTGTATTTGCCCCTCCCTTAAAAGATCATGAGTTTTTTGAAAACACGGAGTGTGCCACAACCATTTTTGTATACACATGGCCTAAGCGTAGTGTCTGATGCCTTGCAGGATCCCAAATGCACAAAAATCCTTTTTTGTCATACGAAACGATTGTGAATAATGTCACAATTCCATACATTTACCCATGTGATTTGAAATATTAGAAAATAGGTGCCCGCTTGATTTGTGAAAAGTTTTATTTTTAAATACATGCTGGTTTGGCTCTTAAGACACTTAAGGGCAACAAGAAGCTCCTTTAACTTCAGAATCTGATTAAACAGTATAAACACCCTTGACTTCATGAAGCAGTAATGTTGAACTTTCAAAATATGAAAGCCGTAACTGGAAGCTATTAAAGGAAACTTGGCCTCCTTCCGTAACATTTTCCTTTCTATTTCAGAAATAGAAATTCACTGTAACCAGGTGATCAACCTATATAAGAAGAAAGCTTTTCTTTCTCACTGATAGTCAAAAGAAAGCACACTAAAACTTTAGGATACAAGCGGCTTAAATTAAAAGATTCTTTGTTTCCAATTTATCCCCAATAAATAGAAGAAAAATCATTTTAAAATTTGGTTTGTGTTTTGACAACATCTAGTTTCAAGGAAAACAAATATGGAATGGTTCTAAATTCTACAAAGTTGAATTAAAATTAAAGACTATAAAATAAATTGTCTTCATATGAAAGGAAATATAGAAAACCTTCTTAGATTTTGAACTAATAAGCTCATTTAAAATGTACCATTTCCTTACAGTGGTTTTCAGTTCTCAATCCCAAGGAAAAATCGTGTGAGATTTTATTATTGACATTTAATAAATATATACATTTATCTCCCTTAATGAAAATAAGTTGCAAAATATTTTTTAAAAAATGACTCATTATTCTCCAAGTCTTTCCAGAAATTTCCATTTGCATGACTACTCCATTCTTTGTTCTCTCATTTTATATATTACTGAAAACTAGTATAACTCATCAAATGGTCTGTTTAACTATTAGTCTAAAAAGAGACAGACACTACAAACCACAGAACACAGATCTGGGATATGGACTCCAACAAAATTGAACCCAAGTCTTAGATCTGCCACTTACTGGTTGTATGACTTCAAACCTCATTTTTGTCATCTATAACATGGAGAATGTGATAATTGTTTAGCTTATAATCACATACTAAGGATTAAGAAAATCTTAAATAATTAGCACAATGCATGTCGCACAGGTGACCACAGGTAAATATGACTACTGCATTTCTCTGTTTTTCTACTAGACAAGAAGTGAATTGAAAGCAGGAAGGCTCAAATGTTTATATTTATAATCTCACAGTCATGATAAGCATTCCTTAGCACATCGTCAATGTTCAATAAGAGTTTAATACATATTTTGAAACTGTGTTATCTATCACAAATGGATATTAAATATCCATCATAAATGTTATCTAGTGTAAAATTATTAAAAATATCATTTGATGTTAAATAATATTCTAAAATGGAAGAAACAATATAATATCAAAAATATTGCATTTTAGGTATTTGGAACACTGTCATACAATCACTTACTGTTTTGAAATCTGCAAGAAAGAACTTGTCACAGTAGAAAGAGTAAGCGTCCTCAGAATCATACTGTAGTTGCTGAAAGGTCCTGATTAAGTTCCTCAATTTTTCTGAGCCTCAGTTTTCTCCCCTGTGTAAAAGTACATATTCCCCTAGTGGGAGAATAAGTAAATTAAATAATGAATGTGGATACCTAGTCCAGTACTTGCCACATCGTATTTGCTCAATAAATGTCAGTCAATCTGTCCCGTTACCACCACCTCCATGCCAATCTAATGATCTAGAAACCAATCCATCTTTACAAAATATAAGGGCTGCTTGTATTAGGGAAACAGAACCCGTGAATGATAAGATAAGCAGGATAATGTCTTAATCAAATTGATGAACCTTTATGGATGCCATTACAAAATGAGTGAATATAGGCCAATGACTCACTTATTTACAGTTCCACTCCAGAGTGATCCATATCAGATCGGTATATCCAACTGTCTACCTGCCACTTCTACCTGGGAACCTCACTGGCACGTCAATTACACAAAAACGCATGCCCTCAATCCATAAAACTTGATCTTTCCCTAGTGTTTCCTATCTCAGTGAACAGCAGGAAACTCAATCCAGGCGTGCCAACTGGTATTTGAAAACTCATCATCAACCTCTACCTATCCAGTTACGTCCTCTACTCTCAGCATCTAATAACACTGTTGATTTTAACTGCTAAATATCTTTCTTGTCTGTTCACTTCTCTTCATCTCCATCTTCATCACATTTGTCCAAGCGATCACGTCATGCCTGGACAAGTGCAATAGCCTTTTAATTTGAATATTGGTATCCACTCTGATATTTTATCAATGGATTCTCCAAAATGGGTAGGACCTCAAAGAAACAAACAAACAAACAAACCAGGATAATGTCTTAATCAAATTGATGAATCTTTATGGATGCCATTACAAAATGAGTGAATATAGGTCAATGACTCACTTATTTACAGTTCCATATGATATTCTTGCTTACAACACTTTAGCTCCATCTGTTGGTTTGGTCCATGAGCCCTTGTGTAGTCCGACGTGGCCTTGGGTATCCGTCTAGCAATATCTTCCACCCCTCATCTACATCTACCCCTTACTCTGTCCTCTAGTCACCTTCTTGCCTCAAAGATTTGGCACACACTATCCTCTTTGCCTGCGAAACTCGTCTTACTTTTCCCACAACTACCTTCCACCTGACTAAATCCTACTTGGCCTCCCATGTTTAGCTTAAGCCTTATATCTTCAGAAAAGCCTGTTCTGATCTGTCAGACTATATCAGTTCTCTCTTTTCTCAAGTTCCTCTGCTTTTCTTCCGCAGGACATACTACAGATCGTATTGACGCATTTGTGTATTATTTGATTAATTTCTCCCTCTATTCCAGACCATAAGCTCTTCAAGTCTGCTTGGCTCATGGCTTTGTTTTCATGAGGCTCTCCACTGCTGACATCCACAGATGCCAAATAGCTATGGAATAAAGTAATGGATGGCTGAATATAGACCAGGCAAAGTCATCACTGCTCTTCGTTCATCCATTTCTCAATCCCTGTCCCTTGGCCCCACAAAACGTGAGTGACTTTTGTTTGTTTGATTTTTGTTTTACAGAGACAAGAAATGAGGGCAGAACCTTGAAGAACTGAGGCATATGGAGACATTTTTGTTAAAGTGAGAGCTATGGGCAGTACAATAATTATAGCTGTTAAAGCAAGAAATCTATGTTGGCCTTTAAGGTTTGCCTTTTCCTGCTTTTTCATTTTGCTACTTTTTTGGTGCTCATTAACTGGACTGAGAAATAGGATGGTGCTCAAACATAGCTAGGTAGCCTGGACTCTATCCTCTATGAGAGAGAAAGACAGAAATCTTCCTATGATCAAGAGGTCAGAGAATGGTCCAAAAAATATAATATAGAAATGAGCTTCTCTTATATAAATGGGGTCAAGAGTCAGTCTCCAAGGAGCCAGAAAGCCAGCATGGCAATGATGCAATAGATTTCCTCTCAGGAGGCAATTCTGAACTAATAAGAGTGGCTTCTTGGAGAGCTATGTTGACAAGGATTCGGACACTACATCTGGGCCAAAGAGCCAAGAGTCTGATCATCAGTTAGTGATGTCAGATACGTTTTGACTGGATACTGGTGAAATGCAAGCTAAGTGCTTACATTTACTCTTCAGAGACAAGAAAGGTTATAGAAAGACGGGGTGGGGAATGGGATTAGTATCCCATTCATTCTCATGATAAGATTAAGAAATGTGTTTCTTTGAAGTAGGCGATTAGGATCTGTTGTTTACCTGGGCCAGGCATACTATCCATTATTCCTGATTAACAATTTGGAAATTGGCCTGAGAACTGTACATATAGAAATTCTAAGTGGTTTCACCCAAGATATTTATGAGAACTCATGACAGGGTTAGAAGCATTTTTATTCCAGAACCATATCATAATCAATATAGTCTCATTTTAAATTCACAACCTGTGATGTAAAAACACCTGAACCTGTTTAATGAGATCAATTAAATATTCCGCTTGACATTGTCAACAGGAAATAGAACACTTGCATAGAGATAAACACTGCTCCCCTTATCATTCTAAGTAATAAGCTTCACTGCAGTTCAATTTTCTGGTCTCACTTATGCCACAGAAAATGTCTCTGTAGAAAATGTCAAGCCTGGTTTCCCTTAGGGGAAAGTAAAAAGTGAGTATGCCTTGTATGTATCATTTATTTTTTTCTCATTGTGAAATCCAAGCTCAGAGTTCCTTATCAGTGTTTGTTGAAATATACATTAAAGGGTTTACTGATATTTATCTGCTTCCACCATCAGTTGTCAGTGTGACATCAAGGATGTAATGAATGTCTATAGATTTTCTGTGGCAACCCAGAAAACACAAATATATTGTTTATAAACACATTTTCTCCCATCTGCTGCTGTTGTCTTACCTCTGCTTTAAAATACACAAGTTGGTTAGAATTGTGTGGGTGGAGTAATAACTGCCGTGCCAAACCACCTACAAGCTGTAATATATCACCCATGTCTCTGGGGTACCTAACTCACTAATTACTTCTCCAGAAACATACAAAAGGTCACTTGCCTGCCACCTTTCATCACTACTTACCCACCAACAAGAGCTTTAAGATGATTCTAAAGATATGAGGAGAAAACGAGGGAGAAACATTTATAAAACCTGGAAGACAAGCTCATTGGTAAGAGTCCACATCACAGTTCAGAAGTATATACTAAATGCTGCAGGAAACAGTATGGAAAACAGGATTGTCAGAAAGAAGAAGAGACCAACAGGAGGAGGAAGAGGAGGAAAGGAGATTACCCTGTCACGCCTAGTATATAGGATTGAACTCACTATACATATGTGTGTGTGTGTGTGTGTGTGTGTGTAGGCTAGGTTTTTTGTAATCATTGTAAACTCTGCAGCAAACTTAGCCCTCTGCTGTGTTTTAAAATAACTGTTTGTGGATTGCCAGAGCCTGCGGGTTCGAGACCCGCCTGGGCAAGCGAGACCTCATCTCTACAATAAATCAAAAAATTAGCCGGCCGTGGTAGCGCCTGCCTGTAGTTCCAGCTCCTTGGAAGGCTGAGGCGGAAGGATCGCCGGAGCCCAGCAGGTCGAGGCTGCGGTGGCCGGGAGCAGCCACTGCACTCCAGTCTGGGCGACAGAGTGAGACTCCAACTCAAAAATAAAAAAATAAAAATAAATAAAATGACTCTTTGTATACTTTATACAGAGATCCTAATATGCTTTAAATATAATGTGTGTCTGTGTGTGTGTGTGTTTCCTGCTTTGAGTTGGAAAGCAGAATACAATTGAGGATGTCCATTCTTGATTTCCAGTGCTCAAAGATCTGCCAGAAGCCAAAACCACCAGCATGGAGCAGTCTTGCTGCCCACTCATGGTTTCAATCCATCTGTGGTGGCACCAGCATCTCTCTCCCCATCATGGGGCAGAGCCCACTACAGTCTGAAACCGGTGGCCCCTGACCAATTGTTTAGACGTGACTTTCCACCACTTGTTTTCTGGTGTGTGCAAGAAGGCATTAGAAGGAATGGTGACAGTGCCAGGGTTCTGTTGGGAGGGGGAGGAATTATGATTTATCAATTCTAAAACTAGGAGATGGCATTTCCCTTTTCATGCTTAAAAAGTTAATTTTCTCCTTAAAAAAAAAACAAAACAGGCCAGGTTCGGTGGCTCAGCCTGTTATCCCAGCACTTTGGGAAGTTGGGGAGAGTGGATTGCCTGAGTTCCCGGGTTCGAGACCAGCCCAGGCAACATGGCGAGACACCCATCTCTACAATAAAAAATAAAAAATTATCCAGATGTGATAGCACACACCTGTAGCTCCAGCTGCTTGGAAGGCTGAGGTGGAAGGATCACTGGAGCCCAGCGGGTCAATGCTGGGGTGGTTGCACTGCACTCCAGTTTGGGCCCCAGAGTGAGACTCCAACTCAAAAAAAAAAAAAATATTTAGTATATATGCATATATAAGCATGATTTCATGTATTTTCAAAAAGTGCAATGACACATTCAGCCATTCTTTCTGAAAAGGAAGTAACTAGCCAATATTTTTTGCCATTAATTCTGGGTCTTTATGTGATATCATCAGCTCCTTCAGATCATTATAGCAACTGCCTGAAAATCTTTAAGGTTGCATCCATCATACATTAACCTTAGTTTCCTTTTTCATTCCATATTGTATTCATAAATCATAGCATCACTTTGTACCCCATAAATCTATACAACTATACATGATCAATTTACAAGATTTTTTTTGGAAAAAAAACTATCATTTATGTTATTGTTTATTTGGACTTTTGAAATTATCAACATTACGTTTGCCCTTCAGCTTCATTGCTATCTTTTTTTTTTTTTTTTTTTTTATTTGGAGTCTAACTCTGTCGCCCAGACTGGAGTGCAGTGGCCGCTCCCGGCCACCGCAGCCTCGACCTGCTGGGCTCCGGCGATCCTTCCTCCTCAGCCTTCCAAGTAGCTGGAACTATAGGCGCAGGCTACCACGCCCGGCTAATTTTTGATTTATTGTAGAGATGAGGTCTTGCCAAGTTGCCCAGGCGGGTCTCGAACCCGTGGGCTCAGGCAATCCACTCACCTCAGCCTCCCAAGGCGCGGGATTACAGGCTGAGCCACCGAGCCCGGCTTAGTTTTTTCTTTCATATATGGTCTCATTGATCTAGAGTGAAGAGTTCGTGTTAAATAAATAGAATTAGATAGATTGTTCATATTCATGTGGTTGGGTAATTGTACTTAAGCATTCTTCATCAGTAGTCTCTTACATGATACAACATCTGAAGGTGCTATTTTCCCTGTCTCACATACATTTAGAGAGTTATACAATTTGTGCAATTATAAGTTCATATCTTAATGATATAAAATGAGTGGTTTCATTGTTGAAAGAATAATAAACATGCAAGACTATTATCTACATCAGGGCCTAACATCAACAGGGAGTGACCGTATTCAGTATTAACTTGATGGTAAAGGTTAGGTGAGAGAATAACAGAACCCAGAGCTTTCTTTTAAAACAAGCTAACATGGACTTTTGAGGGAAGGAGACCTTAATTTTCGAAAAGCGAGGAGTTAACAGTTCTTTGAAAAGTTTCATGTGGCTTTCGTAAAGCAAGTTTTCTGTCCTACATTTTCCCTGCTGAAAACTAAAAGAAAACCACAAATGGAAAGAGGGCACTCCATTAGCCCATAGTAATTTCCCTTGTACAAATTAATTATGAGGTGGATACAGAAACAGCTCTGAGTTTGCCTTCCTGTGAGGGTGTCTGTGTGAGTCTCTGCAGACTTCCTTCTGGAGTAATTGGGTGACAAGCTTAGGGGCACCACAGACAAAGGAAATCAGCTCTAAAGGGCAGATGCCCCCGCACTGACTTCTCACACAAGGAGTTATTCTTCACTTACCTCTCTGTTTTCTTGTTTTGTTTTTGTCTTTTCTCCACTTAAACAACCACAGCCCATGAGCCCTGCCTAAAGATATCTATTGCAAACCATATGGTTCGCTAAGCTTTTGACTCCTGGCTTCCATAGCTTCCTCATCCAGAATGCTAATATTTCTGCAATTCACTGACACGACAATAAGTTATGCTGCTTCCGGCATTCTTCCTTTGGGGCGTGGGGGGAAGAACGCCTAGCTTGGGGCAGAAATGTAGCTCTATTGCGAGGGGAGTGTAAAGAAGAGAGAAGGTAAGAAGAGGTTAGAGCTGGGGGAAAAAAAAAAGAAAGATGAAAGAAAAGAAAATCTGAAAGCTGTACTTTATTAGAAAAAAAATTTGCCAAGAAAAATCAATTCATTTTGATGACCCTCAAGGCTTCACGATCATCCCAGAGTTGAAAGTTCATGGTCAAATTTAGAATATGGGGCAAAGGGCAAGAACAAAACTTCAGTATCTGGGTCATCACACAACGTAGAGAGGAAGCTCACAGTTGAAGTGGTCAGATGAATAATCTCATGCCACTGTTTGGAACAATAATCCACCAGGGCAGGAGACTCATATCTTTGCCTCCATCTGCTTTCCTGTGTCTGCAACATTAAAAAAGGAAAGAGTATCTATTTACTGATAGCTCCCTGGTTATAGTTATAATTTCCACATCCTGCTTAACCATGCTATATCTGACACATTGTGTTCTTTCTCTTTAGCTTGTTCTTATAAATTGTCCCTGAATTTGAAGAGTATCCTCCCACAGGAAAAGAAATAGTTCTTTTTCTTGTAAACTATAGAAGAGAAATAACACTTTATGGACCTAGGATCTGTGCTATTTGATTTCTGACCCAAGCATCTACAACAAAATAGGGAAAGCGCTTCGCAGAATTTTCAACCTATAAAAGCACCTGAAGCATAACTTTCATGTTACCTAAACTCAGAGAAATGGAATTGGGAGACAGGACTGTCTTCACTGAAACAGAATTCACTTAGTAATAGGTGACGCTCTTTACTCAATCACGTATGTTCTGCAGAACAAATTTGCACACAGCCATTTGTGGGGAAGACTGTGTCATATGTTTTTAGATGCCCTTAGGGAGAAACTACATCTCTCTATGACATATTTTATAGGACACTGATGATGGATGGAATCTTGAAGGATGACTTTTCATGCAATGCAAGAATCCTTTTTCTACCCTCACTGCCAAGTAGTTGTCTAGTGTTTACTATTTATGTATTCAGCAATCATTTACTGAACACTAAGTTTCAAGCAGTAAGCTAAGCACATGTAATTATTTTTATAAAAACATATATATACGTTGGGCATTGTGGCTCATGCCTATAATCCTGGCACTTTGGGAGGCTGAGGTAAAAGGATTGCCTGAGCTCAGGAGTTCAAGAACAGCCTGAGCAATATGTTGAGTCCTCGTCTCTACAATAAATCATAAAAACTAGCCAGGCATGGTGGTGCATGCCTGTGGTTCTAGCTACTAGGAAGGCTGAGGCAGAAGAATTGCCTGAGTCCAGCAGGTTGAGGCTGTGGTGGCCGTGAGCATGCCACTGAACTCCAGCACGGTGACAGAGTGAGACTCCTACCCCCAAAAAAATATATATATGTAATATAAATATATATATATTTATATATTATATATATAATTTATATATATGCATGTGTGTGTGTGTATATATACATACTATATATGTATATACATATATATATATATTGCCCTCGAGGTTCTTATAGTCTAGAAGAAAGTAGACACATGTATCAAAGTGTAGGAACAGTACTAAAAAAAAAAGAAGCAAGAAAGTGATAACTAATTCTGGGAGGTCACAGGAAAGTTAATAATAGAGTGGGACTTTGAAGGATGAGGAGATTGTCCCCAGATGGAGAGAGGATAAAAGGACATTCAATTCAATGAAAACAAAATCTTCAAAGGTCTGGAAATACAAAATGTCTGAGAGTATTAAATTCATGCAGAGACATTTATTTTTTTCTAGGGCTATACTGTCTAATATGATAGTAACTAGTCAAATATGGCAATTAAACACTTGAAATAAAAGTTAATCTGAACTAAAATGTGCCATAAGTACACAATATACACTAGACTTAAAAGACTTTGTATTTTTGAAAAGAGATTGTAAAATGTGTCAGTAATCTATTGCTCCATAATAAATTATCCTAAAGAAAAACTTGATAGTTTTAAACAACTAACTTTTATTACCTCACAGTCTCTATGGGTCAAGAATTTGAGAGCAATTCTCGTTCAAGACTTCTGTGGAAGTTCGACCAAAGATGTCAGTCAGGGCTACAGTCATTTGAGGCTTGAGTGAGGCTGGGGGGATTCACTTCCCAGCTGGTTCACATGAGTGTTGGCAGAACACCCGAGATTCTCAGATTCTCGTTGGCTGTTGGTCAGAACCCTTGGTTCTTGGTCATGTCACATCTTCAAAGATAAGAGTCCTCATGATGTAGCAACTGGCTTCCCACAGAATGAGTGACCCAAGAGAGAGAAAGCAAGCAGGAAACCTTAGTACATTTTCTGACTTCGTATCCACAGTCAAACCCATCATCTCTGCTTCCCACTATCCATTAAAAATTCTCCACTAAATCCAGTCAACACTCAAGGGAAGAAGAATTTGACTTCACTTCTTGAAAGAAGGAGCATTCAAAAATGTGTGGGCCTACGTGAAACATAGTTCACCCTTTGGCTACCAATTATCTTTATTCTCCCCACAAGGAAATTAAACTTACTCTCTTCTAAAGCCCCCAAAATCTTATCTAATCACAGTATCAACTTGGAGCCCAGAATCTTATCAACTAGATCAGGTGTAAGTGCAGATGAGACTCGTTGAGTATAGCTTTGTAAGTATAGTTCCTGTTTATCAGGAGACCTGGGAACTAAAGAGGTAAGTTACCTGTCCTACAGGTACGTGACATGCAATGATGGGACAACATAAGATAACCACTACAAGTATTTCTGTTTCAAAAGGGGGAAGATCGAAGCACAAAAAGGTCATTAGGCTGTGACACTGCTGAAACGGAGCCAGGCAAATGAAGAAAGTCCATGGACTCCGTTTCTTTCCTTCACAGGAATAATTCTCCATGGCTTTAACTCTACCTCTACTTTCTGGGCTCTTGGTTCCACCCACTGACTCACTCTTCCTTTTGCA
Organism: Tarsius wallacei; assembly: GCA_963574415.1. NCBI lineage: Eukaryota > Metazoa > Chordata > Mammalia > Primates > Tarsiidae > Tarsius > Tarsius wallacei. Next base: position 47,590 of record CAUYQG010293568.1, on the reverse strand, counting down.
AGAAAGTAGCCAGCATTTATAGTTGTGTAACTTTCTCAGCCTCCTTCCTGTCTATGGATTTCTGGGGGTTGAAATTCCCTTTTCATTTTGTATTGCCTCTGTATCTTTCAGTCCAAGCTAACAGCATTTCTGTGAATATAATCCACTTTACATTATTGTGGATCTCCCGTATTTTTTTTCATGAAGGTTCATTCCATTAGACAAAAGACACACAATTCTCTTCAAAACATGTCCTCCTCTACCTTGGGCTTCTCCTGAGATGGCACAAGGAAGATACCCTTCGGTGTTAGATGGTTTAAACTACTACTCAACTGGGAGGTTCTGTGAGACATACACTTAAGCCTTTTACAGAGGCTTTTGTCTAACTGAACCATACTGTACTCTGAGGCAATAAATACCTAAGATCTTCTCAGGTCTCTTGGCAGTGCCCTGGATTTGATCTTTGTTCATAAGACATTTCTTAATTGTTCTCCATGCAGAAAGACTACGCATTTTCAAAAGTATCAAGTTCTGGTTTCTTCCTGTATAACAGTCATTCTTATAGTTTATTTCTTTCCTTTCTCATTTTACTATAAGCAGCAAGAAGAAATCAGTGACCTCTTTATTACTTTGCCTGGAAATCTCCTGAGCCAGCTCACCCAATTCATTGGGCACATTTTCTGTTTTCCACATTATTGTAAGCAACAATGCTGCTAAACTTTCTGGTATTATATGACAAGGCCTTCCCTAATTTCCATTAATTCATTACTCACAGCTCCTCAAAGGGTATCACATTTCTGAAAACTGTTCTTACAAGACTCACTAAACTTTCAGCAGCACTCTCTTTAAACATCTCCCTGCTTCTATCCACCGCCTAGTTCCAAAGCCATTGCCACATTTGGGGGTTTTGTTATAACAGCACCCCATTGCCAAGTACCCCAATCTGTATTCGTGTAAAATTGTTGCCTGAGAAATTACCTCAACATTTTGGATCTTAAAACAACAAACATATCTCACACAGCCTGTGAGGGTCAGGAATATGAAAGCAGATTAGCTGGGTTGTTCTGACTCAGGCCATCTCAGGAGTTTGCAGGAAAGCTGTCAGCTGAGGCTGTTGTCATCTGAAGCTTGAGTGTAGCTGGACAATCTGCTCCATGATGGATCAATTATGCAGCCATTGGCAGGAGACCTCAGTTCTTTCCTGGCTGTTGGCAGAAAGCCTCCGTTCCTCTCTTCATGGCCTCTCCACAGGCCAGCCCGAGTGCCCACACTACATGGCAACTGGCATCCTCCAGCATAAATGATGCAAGAGAGAACAAGCAGACACCACAAGGTGTTTTATAACCCAGCCTAAAAAGTGACATACCATCTGCCATATTCTATGGGTCACATGGACCAACCCTGATACAGTGTGGGAGGGGACTCCACAAGGGTGAGAACATTGGCAAACATCAATAATGGTCATCTTGGAAGCTAGCTACCACAAAAAAATCTAACCAATAATTTTTAGGTTGGATATATGATTTGTATTTGAGACAGAAGAAAGATAGACACTTGATAGGCAGACAGTTAGGGCGCGTCCTTGGAGCTGCAAGCCCTACTGGAGTGAACACACCCACTTCCAGGTCTGTGGATTTCATCTTTTGTGCACTTTTTCCTGATTGGCCCTTCCCAATCCTCTCCTATTGGTAAATTTACTAGACCAGACCACGGTGCCTCTCTCTGGTTGGTGCTGTTGCCAACCAATCAGCAGGCTCTGGAGACTATATAAACTCCTGCCTACAGAGGCAACCAGACAACCGTTTCGGGATCCTTTCGGCTGCTGGGGGCCTTCCTATCCTCTAATAATTATTTCCTACTTACTGGCTCTCGGGTTGTCCCTTGTTCTTCCTAGGCAAGAAACAAGACCTGAAACTGCAAGAGCCCCTGAAAACGTGGGATTTGAAGACTACTAGACTTAAAGAGCGGCAGAGCCGGAGGCTGGTTTTCCAGCCAACAGAACTGGCAAAGCCAGAGGAGCCAGCAGATCCAACAGACCGGGCTGGCAGAGCTGATGACACTCACAGAGCTACCAAGACCCGACAGGGCTGCCGGCCCATCCAGCCATCACTTCGTGGGGCTCGGGCCCCCGACATCCCCACCAATCAAGAAAGCTGCAACACTCTTAGGGGACCCCGCGGCTGCGGGCATACCCGAGCTCTCGGGGGCCACCGTGTTCCCCATCCAAACACCATCACGTCCCAGCCACCCCGTGGGTCCTGGGCTGGAAGTACAGCTCCAGGAACTGCAACATATCTTGGAGGCCCAGGTCACCAGCCGCTTGGATAAAAACCCGTATCATTATACCTATCATTTGTTATTTGCTAAAATATGTTTTAAGTATAAATATAAACAACTATGTGTCATATAAGTATAAATTATATACATATATTTAATATAAATAGAATAGGGTCGTAACTATTTTCATATGCTCATTTAACTTTTATTTTAATGTGGCTACCAAACCATTTAAACTTGCATATCTACCCCATACCATATTTCTACTGGACAGTCCTGATCTAGAATATGAAGACATAGTAAAAAAAAAGAACAAAAGAAGATCAGAGGGGGGAAAAAAGAAACAGAGGCCAAATGGTAAAGCATCTTGAATCCCCTTCTAGAAAATTTAGATTCTCTTCTCTAAGCAATAAAGAAACCCTGAGTTTTTGAGCAGGGAAGTGACATTATCAGAGATGTGCTACACGGTGATTACATCCAATAACAGGATGTCAGATGGATTAGAACAGAGAAGACACCAAAGAAAGATCTGAACAAGCGAATTACACGAGGCTTGAGCTCACAAGAAAGTGGACGAGAGAATAAGAAATTCTGGAGTCACATCCTTAGGGATTAGAGTGAAGTCTTGCAAAGAATGGATCCACTACAGAAACAGCGGTGGATTCTTGAAGTTTTTCATGTAGAAAGACCAACAGATAAAGAGAAACCATAGAGAGAAGGAAAGAATAGCAAAAAACTGGAGGAGAGATGAAAGAAGAAAGCTAGTGGGCTTTTACTGTCCTCTTCTGGGATTATAATTGTGGATTCTAGATGTCGTTTCTGGTACTTCCAGAGGCTTGAGGGACAGGGAAGCACCTGGGAGTAACTACGGTGATTTTTTTTTTCCTCACCCTTTAAACATTGTTTTAAAACAGTAGGGCTTTGTTACTCACAGGTGGTCAACTCCTCCAGATCCAGCCATGGGCAGAACTGTGATTATGATCTCTTTTCTTTCTCTTTTGCCAGTCTCCATTCTCTCCCAGATTTCTGGGAAGGAGGCAGTTTGTGGATCGGCAGCTTGGTGTCATCCAGAGCTCTGGTGTACATGTTGCTGATGTGCTACTGTAGAGGAGGAAATGAAAGGAACAGCTGGCTTTATTCAGTGGAGACTGAAAAGGCTTTTAATGAAAAGTTTAAATTACTCTCCCATCTTGAAAAAAATGCTTTGTCAGTCGCCCTACAAATGGTGAACTCAGTAGCATTTTGGATGACGGAAAATAGAATTCTTTAAGTTTTAAGAAACACAGTTTCAAGGAACTTTTTCTTTTCTTGTGCCAAACCTGTTTTCTGAAATTTTCAGACCATTTCCAATCTATGTTGAATAAACCACTATCATCTAAAAGGATGTTGTATAAAATGACATTACAAATATAATATTTGACAACAGAAAAATGTATAATACCGTAATTTTTTTTAAAACACAGAAAAATTTTTAAAATTTGGTCACCTACATAAAATTTTATAATGATTGCTCCATTTGCTATCACCTAAAATTTAAACATTTATATGCTTAAATTAAGCCTAAGCTTGTAAACAGACCCTAGAGAAAAGGAGAAAAATTTATTTCGATGTCATTTTTTTCTCTTAGCTTCCCCAGTAATTTGAAAAGTATAGTTGCCAAGAGGATATCTTTTATGCCTAGTAGTAATTGGAACAAGTTCAACAATTCTCATGAGATACTAAACAATCTTATTCACTGCATTGTTAAGACTTGTTCAGTCGATTATATTTGATGATGAATGAATATTTATTTGCCCATCAATATGAACAGGCTTTTTTTTGATCAAGTAATTTTTATAGGTTAATTATATCCTGTAAATAAGGAAATCACAAAAGCAGCTATTACAATTCCAGGAGTGATACAGTGTAGATAATTTTTAAAAGCCAATCTATATTCTCCGAGTATGTAGCAAGGTAAAGTATACATCTTTTGAAGTCATGCCACAATGTTTCTTTTCTAATAGAAAATGCCTTGCATACTATATTTGGTAAATGATTGTAAGTAAACAACAAAAAAATACAGTTGGATGAGAAAGAACTGTCATTCGACCAGAAATAAGTATAGAATCTTGCTTGCTTCCTCTTGTGCTTTCTTTCGTTCCTTCTTTTTTTCTTTCTTTTTTTTGTGAAAAAGCAGGATTTATTTAGAGGACACAAAAGCTCCCACAGTGGGAGGGGACCCAAAGGGGTTGCCTGTGCTTTCAACCAATATTTATTAAGTAACTACTTTATCTAAGGCATACTTGTAGATATTGGGTAATGCAAATCTTCCTATAAAACAATCTTCTCTCCCAGTGTGATTTTATATAATTCATTAGGGGGAGCAGACATTTATACAACTACCTACAATGCAAAAGCGTAATGCTATACTAATAATTTGTCTGTATAGCAGTAGATACGTTGCAAAGTATTTTAACACGCATTAATTCACTTTATTTTATCTCAATAACAAACCTATTTAGCGGGTACATTATTTCCCTTGACACCATCAATTAAAAAATAGCAGGAAGCTGAGAAACAAGAAGGATGTTCAACTTCCTGCACTTTAAGGAGAACACAAGATACAAAGTGAAAGTTGGAAAATTTTCTCCTAAACAGTACAATGGAGTTTGTTAGTAAAGGGAGTTTTTTAAGTGGTGGTAAGGATGATGATAAAGTTTCATAGAAAAGCTGACATTAGAACAAATTCTTCATGGACTAATGGCATTTAACTCAAAAAAGGAACATTCCAGACAAAGTAAACAACATTCATTGTCTAAAGCTGTTTCCACAAATGAAAGATTCTAGGATCGGTAATTCTGGAGTTCTGGGAAATGATGGGGGAACGTCGACTATGAGAGGGACCTCAACTGTCATCCTGAATAGCTTGGCATCTGTCCCCATACCTTGGCCTCTGCCCCAATAGCTAAGGGTAGCTATTTAAGAGGCACTTTATTCTTAAAGGTTTCATATTTTTAAAAATCTTAAGTCTTTAAGCAAAAGAGAAGAACAATAGGCTGTGTGTTTTAAGGAAACCACTTGGGTGCCCACACAGAGAACTCACCAAGACAGTTAGTGATGTATCACGGTGGACCAATGGACGAGAACAAGAACACAAACTGCAGCCGTGGAAATGGGAGAAGAGAGGAGTGCAGAGAATCCAGAAACATCCACAGATCAAGAAAATAACCTGGGCAAAGCCCACGAGGCATGTTTTTCCTTCTCTACTGCCAAGAGATCCTGCATTCAGAAAGTCGCCACAGAGACAATCAGGCCCATTGTGTTGCAAATGCCTACATCAAAAGTTTTATAATAAGAGACACCCTTTATCTATTGCCAATGCGTCTGCCAGAGACCATGAGCCTGCCAGGCAGAAGGTGAAATTAAAGATGTAAACAAATATTTCTTAACCTGTAAAGAATATCTACCGTTGAATTCATTCATATAAGGATATATCACAAGCTGCAATTATAACTATGTCCCTCGGGGATTTTTGCCTTCTGAATAGGTTAAAAAAAAAAACAAAACGGTTCCTTCAGGTTGAAGTGGCCCATCTTGCCATCACTTGTCAGCTCTTCAAGTGTGTCAGAGTTGGGAAATGTGTCATAGATCCCAGCGTTTTTTGGTCTGTGGGCAGCCCGTGTGCTCTTTGGCTAACAAAACAGCAGTGAAGAGGAAGGTCCCAGGGAAGGAGCTGGCAGCTTATCAGGCTATCAAATACTTGTTGGGAGTCATCACTGTTAAATAGCACTCTTACCCAAAGGCACTGAAAATACTTCGTTTTTCCTGAATAATACTGAGCGTTTCTGTAGCAGTTTCTAATCTTTAATTAGTTAATCTGAACACCATCCCTATGAGATAGGTAAGGATAATTATCCTCATTTTACAGATGAGAAAACAAACACTAAGAGGTTAAATGACTTTGACAAGGTTATTTAGTGAACTGGGGAGGCAGACCCAAAACGCAGACAACTTTCAGACCTGGAAAAAAAATGCTCTTTTCTTCATCGCACAGCAAACACAAATCTAATATACTGGATTTAAGCAATCCATATGACGTAATTGTTTTCCTTTTGATCTGGATGATTTGGGGCCTTACACCCAGTCCATTGAATCATTGTTTTGTGAATCATTGTTTTGTGATGGGTAGTGACTAATACGACAATATATGTTGCTGTTGGCTGCTACCAGCACTAAACTGGCTTCAAATCCTGGAATAAAATGTTAGAGGATTTAAAAAGAAGTGCTGGCTGGGCTTGGTGGCTCAGCCTGTCATCCCAGCACTTCGCGAGGCCAAGGCAAGTGGGTTGCCTGAGCCCGCGGGTTTAAGACCAGCCTGGGCAACTTGGCAAGACCTGGTCTCTACAATTCATCAAAAATTAGCTGGGCCTGGTAGCGCACACCTGTAGTTCCGGCTACTTGGAAGGCTGAGGTGGAAGGATTGCTGGAGCCCAGCAGATTGATTCTGGGGTCGCCGAGTGTGCCACTGCCCTCCAGCCTGGGCAAAGGAGTGAGACTCTGACTCAAAAAAAAAAAAAAAAAGAAATGCCATAGAGAGTCCTTTTGACATTGAGTTCAAGTGAAAGAAAGTTATTAATTTTAATGGCATGACATAAGGAGAAATAACTCCCAAGAGGCAGAAGTTCATTCAAGGCAAATATCATAAATATTAAGAACAAATCAGAACTAATTTTAAGCCTTATGTCAGTCTATGATAGAAATACATTCTCAAATATAGTCTAAAAATTTTTTGCATTCATATTAGCCAAAAATTACCAAAAAATTGGTGGATTCTATATATTTCTTTTTCTTTCCTTTTTTTTTTTTTTTTGAGTTGGAGTTCTACTCTTTGTCATCCAGGCTGGAGTGCAGTGGCTTGCTCACGGCCACCCCAGCCTCAACCTGCTGGGCTTAGGCGATCCTTCCACCTCAGCCTTCCAAGGAGCCGCAACTACAGATGCACACCACCATGCCTGGCTAGTTTTTGTGATTTATTGCAGAGACGTGGTCTCACCAAGTTGCCCAGGCTGGTCTTGAACCCCTGGGTTCAAGCAATCCTTCCACTTCAGCCTCCCAAAGTGCTGGGATTACAGGCTGAGCCACTGTGCCTGGCTGATTTCTGTATATTTCAGCATCATTGATTAGCTAGAGACTAAGTTTAAGGGTAAATATTAATTGATAGTTTAGACATTCTGAAGTAAATGATTCTACCAAAACTGTAGAGTTTTCACATGAACTATCTATGCACAAAATAGTGAGCCTATAAAAAGAACTGAAATCAGTTGTTCTTACCAGTCTTATTTCCAAAATTTAATGTATCCACTGCTCTACTGGAACTATTTCAGAAGCATTTTTCCACAATGGCAACTGTCACAAGAATTGTGAAATTGTAATTCCTTATCAACATTAATAGGCATTCATAGGCCACCCACTTGTGTATTGTCTTTTCTGGGACTAACGTTGTTCAACTTTAGTGTTTCAACATTCATGCAGACAACAAAGGTGTTGTATTGCACAAGAGTCAGGAGGCTTGCAATTGTTTGGCTAGGGTAAGTAGTGCTTGCTATGTGTGATGAATGCCTAGGAATAAACAACTTTCTGAGAAAGACCTCAAGAAGGTAAAACAAGAAATAATTCATTTTAAGTAGCACATCCAACATCAATCTTTTATATTCTCCATTCAGCTTGCAAGGTGTGTCTTTTTCTTTTATAATACATGTTTTTCCTTGACAAAAAGGGAAATGTTAAGCTTAAATATAACTGATGAAAGTCTCAATGTTTTTATAAAGAAATGGATTGACCTAACTCCAGAGCACTGAAGGGTAAGCTAATTTTTTAGTAAAGTTTTCTAGGCAAGTGGAGTAAGAGACATTCATTTTATATCCAATTAGAAGATGTCCTAAACACTTTCTAGACCATTTCTCATTGTCTTCAGGGTTTATTTCTCTTTGTTTGCAAGCATCTCTTCTCACTCACCCACCAAAATCCTTCTCTCAGCCTTCTCCCACTCTACCCTATCCCTGCCCGGCTCCTTTGTGTGCCTCTTCCGTTCCACTCTCCTCGGTGTCTTTGTACCCTTGGGCTGCCTTCGGGTTCCTCTATCCCTCTGCCCCCACTATTTTTTCCTACATAATAATTTAACCTCCTCTTGACTTGCCCACATGAATTCTCCCACATCCAATCAGCAAAACATCTGCGCTTCCCCTACGCCCAATCTCTTTAAAGAGTGTACAAGAAAGAGAATGTAAATATTTACTGCATATGTTCCTCGTTACAAATCGAAGGGATCAAGAGAAAGAAATGAGGCTCTACGAAAAATGAATGGAAAATAAGACAGATAAATGTTAACTCGGATACATGTAAAAACCGGCAAAGGTGAAATCGCTGATAAAGGTCCCATGGACAGAGAAATTTAAAAGCAGCCTTACAAGTCTAGGGATTTGCCTCTGTGAAATCAAGAAAGAGAAGGAAAATGATCAGATATCATAGCAGCCAACATGCCTCCCCCAGCAGGACATCGTTTTCCCAGCAGGGGGGTCTCTCTCCTGTATTAGCCTCTCAGAATCAGTGTTCACAATCAATGTCTATTGAGCAGGGACAATTTCAGTCTACTGAGTGAATCTTTGAAAACCGACTAAAGAAAATCTCTAAAGAGGGACTTACTGCGGCACAGCGACCCTGCCAATGGCAAAGAAAGGTCACAGGCCTCCCACAGGATGGTAACCCACCACCAAAGCCTCAGGTGATCTTTTCATTTCTTCTGCCAGCTACAGAGGGCATAAGATCGGTTCAGGAAAGCCAGTGGAAAGAACGATTTAAAAAATTTAGAAAGACACTATCATATCAAAAGTGGTGAGAAAAACAGAGAGAGAGAAAGGTACCGAGGTTTTGCAAGAGAATGTATTCAACGCTGCAGAAGCAGCTGGAAGGCAGATGTCGCCTTCCTCTGCTGGTGAGAACTGGGAAGGTCTGGGAGCAGGAAGGTTGCTTGTGAGCATTGAACCTGGGCTGGTTGGAAAAAAATGAAGCTACCACTGAGAAGAACTTATCTTGTCCTTCTAAATCAAAGACAGGAGAATGGGCTGACTGTTGATGATGGCAGATGGGAGATGTTAAATACGTAGAGGCAGCTTACCATTAGGCCTCTCGCGTGGTGTGGGAGTGCAAGCCAAAACTCACTTCTGACAGTAGATGGTAACTACTAGATGAATGGAAAGTTGAGGATGGAAAGCGATAAATAAGTGTAAGTGTATTCATCAGAATTCTCCAGATATCTGGACATCCCCTGATTCAGCCAAGTTAACACATAAAATTAACTCTCACAATCTACAAACAAATAAACAAAGGAAGCTGGAAAACCTATCAGAAAACAGATACTAATTCCTTGAAGAAAGAGGCTATATTGAAGATGTTTTCATGAAATTTCCAAACAAACACTAGCAGACAATTCACACTCCGGTGAATTCTCAAATGTGAGTGATTACAGAGTATAATTGCAATTTACAATCTAGCCGGATGCAATGGTTTCATGCCTGTAATCCCAGCACTTTGGGAGGCCAAGATGGGAGAATTGCTTGAGCCCAGGATTTCAAGACGAGCCTGGGCAAAATAGTGAAACCTCATCTCTGCGAAACATGTAAAAAAATTAGCCGGGCGTGGTGGCACGCGCCTATAGTCTCAGCTACTCGGGAGACTGAGGCTGCAGTGAGTGTGATTGTACCACTGCTCTCAAGCCTGAGAGAAGGAGTGAGACCCTAAACTCCCCCCCCCACACCAAAAAAATCAAACAAAAAGCACCTTATAATCCACACAAAGAAAAATGTAGTAATAAAGAGGAAAGCTAAGACATAGTATGTTCAAATAGATCTGAAGCCTCTCAAAATTTCACAAGCAACAGAACCATCTCAAGGGCAAACTTGTTGATGCACAGCTTTCTGGGCTCCATGCCCAGGCGTTCTGATTCAGCTAGACTGTGAGGGAGCCCAAGAGTCTGCATTTCTACCAACTTCCCATCTAATGCAGATACTTTTGGTCTACGGACCACAATTTGAATAACACTGGTCTAAAATGTGTAACCATATCGTGGACATTTCAGTTTCCTGTAAGTTCAGACATATATCACAAGCAATCAGTCCACCTGGATTTCACAGTTTGCTGAGACACATCACATCAATCTCTCAATCTCAATGCACCTCAGTTTCCCTTTATGTGGCATTCAGATAGCCATCCTTAATTTTCTAGCACGTTTTGATAATTAGGTGCATTCTTAATTGTGGGTGAGGCCCTTAATTATACAATTAAGGCTTTAAACCTTTTGAAATCCTAATGTGGGGAATGCTTTCAGACAAGTGTCCTTGTTATTTTTTAAACCCTTGTAATAGTAACCAAATCCAGCAGAAGCTATTCTGCAATCTATAGCCAATTCATACTTGCCCCAGATAGTAATTATAGAAAACGTATGACTTTTCTGTTTGTAAAGGCTGAAATTTTTGAGGAAATAAGCAGCTTCCAAATGTCAAGCACTCCACACAGCCCCCCCTTCCACTGGAGAGGTTTGCCGTGGCTGCATCTAAGAAAGGAGAGGAAGGTTTCTGATATTAGAAAAGGGATTTACGGTGACCAGGCTTGACTTGACCCATGGGGCAGGAGTCATTTGTTCCATTGACTTTTTCTGCACGAGGAAGAACATTGTGTCCACATCTCTGCCAGAACCTTTTTATTCCCTAGTCTGACCCTGCTTCTGGACACTTAGCTAAGTAAAAGCAAGTGAATAAAGATATTCCTCATTTTGTTTCTTAATAGGTGCAACAAAATCTTATTATTTCTAGAAAAAAAATCTTCATCACCCAATGCATCATATATTTTGGGGGAAAAAGGCCAATACTGATATGACAATGAAAATGTGAAGTGAACTTGTATTGGCAATGAAAATACTAAGCTAATTCATCTCTTTTTTCCTCTGTACTTGCTTTCTCTTGCTTGCCATTCTTTTCCATTTTCTTTCTTTTTCTTTTTTTTTTTTTTTGAGTTGGAGTCTCACTCTGTCGCCCGGACTGGAGTGCAGTGGCACGCTCCTAGCCACCTCCACCTCGACCTGCTAGGCTCCGATCATCCTTCCGCCTCAGCCTTCCAAGTAGCCAGAACTACAGGCTACCACGCCTGGCTAATTTTTTTTTATTTATTGTGGAGACGAGGTCTCACCAAGTTGCCCGGGTGGGTCTCGAACCCACGGGCTCAGGCAATCCACTTGCCTCGCCCTCCCAGAGTGCTGGGATTACAGGCTAAGCCACCGAGCCTGGCCATTTTCTTTTCCCATCTCTTTGGTCTTTTTTTGTCTATCTTCCTCCTAATAAAGGGACATTACATGATTCAGGTTAAAACTCGTCATCATCATCATAAATTGATTCAACATCATTAAGTACAATCATGTGGCATTACCATCATCATTATCTTGGGCGGCCGGAGATGCCAAACATGTTTCTCCCTTACTCTCCCTTTCCCACAGCTTCTGAGATAAGAGGATCTTTATTCTTACTGTCCCCCTTCCTGTTTATGAATATGAGAGGAAAGTTATTTTCTCTCTCTGTCTTGCTTTTGCCAAGGACTATATATTGCCAATGTCATGTCTGTTGTTTCTTCCCTTTATTCATGTTACCAGCAATTATTTACAGCTCTTCCACTGAAAATAAATCAGCAAGGAAAGCTGGCATGGGACAATGTTTTTGATTTCACTCAGTGGTACAAAGATGTGGAAATGGCTTCTTGTGAAGCACCAAGGCACTAGATTGTCCTATTAACTATTTAAGTGAGCAAGCAAGATTATTACTTCAAAGCTCCATCTACTGCAATTATTTCTAAGTACGCCTTCACTGAAAAGATCCTGGTTGCGATGTCGAGGCATCATTCCCAAGTTAAAAGCATCCCTCCCCTGCCACAGTAAACTAGTCACAGCTCACGGAGGAAGAAGATATGCACAAGCAGTCATCTCAGGGTCACAACTCAAGTCAAGAGATCTTCTCTTAGATAAATAACCTAGTGTTGCTTCAAACATCATTTTATTTCCTAATTGGTTGCACATACTTCTTTGCTGGATAAATGGAATGGACTAGGTATGGCATCATCCTTAATTAATTGCGTGCTAGCTACTTAAGAGGGCACACACCACTTGTGTTATTAAACAGTGTCATGTCAGATTTAATGGATGTCATTATGGGAGTTCCTCAGGGATCAATCCTTGGACCATTGTTATTTATGATCTTTATAAATGAGCTGACAAGGCAGTGTTCTGAGTGTAGTGCGTGTCTTTATGCTGATGATACACTCCTGGGCGGGAGTGCTCAGTCACTAAGGAAACTTTGAAGTGGCCCTGCTCAGGAATGCCTTGGATGGAAATGGAATTGTTTTAAATAAGGCAAAGACAAACATTTAGACATTTTTTTTTTTTGGTAGAAATTCTCCAAAATTCTGTGTATGCAAAGATAAAAATTAAGTGGACTGGTATTTCTGTGGTCAGAACGGTGTTAGAGAAAATGCTATTAGCAAATGCGTTTATGTTTAAGTGGTACAAACAAGTTGGATCTAGAGAGATAACTCAGAATACTTATATTCTGACAATTTAGGTAGGTTTCTTCTATGGGGGTAACAGACAGAAAGCTGCACTAGGAGAGCTGTCCATGTGTTCTCATTGGCCTAGCGCTCACTTTTTGGTCTTCTCACTAAATTTTCCGTTTTTTGAGGGCAAGATTATGTCTTTAGCTCTGCCACCCCAGAGAGGCTGTCTCTCAACTGTAAAGAAGATATTTGAGATCTGCCCTTATTGATGTTGAGTTCCAATAATAATAATAATAACAACAACCACAAAGAAGATGTTTACAGAATGAGTGTCTTAGTTAGTGTTTTGGTCAGAAAAAAAGGAGAGAGACAACACGCAAATGTTATGAAAGGAAAGGAGTTTAGGATAAAAACTGGGAATAACATACACATGAGATCGCTGGAGGTGTGATGGTCTGGAAGGCAACAGGTAGGAAAGTGGAGCTACAGTCCCTCAGGACTTCCCCGGCAAGCAGGAAGTGGGTGGGGATGTCAGAGCTCACAGAGAAGTATGAGAAGCCACAACCACTTTGGAACAAGCAAGAGCTTGTAAAAGAATCTGAGAATCTGCCGTGTGTGCCTGGAGGGGACTGAGAAGCCACAGCACCTAGTAGACACAACCTTTTGAGAATCACAGCTTCTCCTCCTCTTTGCCTTCTCACTGATAAACTTGAACTTGGAGCCATTAAACCAAGGGGATTCCGGAAAGTGTGACCCCAGCTTTCATCTCTGCAGGAAAGAGAGAATGAGAGTAGTGAAACAAAGCTGAAAGCTAAAAATTCAGGGCAATAGGTAAATAAAGTACAACCCTCCCAAGACAAAAGAACACTTAGTCACCAGCCATTTCCCAAGGTAGGAGGCAGCTTTGTCTCAGGACACTATTTAATATCAACACAGAAAAAAAGGTACCTGCCAACTTGTCTGTGTTATCTCTAAAGTTAGTCTCTGAGATAATAGAGCAAACGTGGGCAAAGGAATTAAAAGAGCTTCCTCTACCAACAAATGTTCCTATCCTGATAGAATTGAAAAAATAACACCATAAACAGAATTTAGTTGTTTTATTAAAAATGATTGAGGATACAAGCTCAAAATAATTTCTATTTTATGACTTAACTACTGAGTATCACAGGAATAATGATGTCAGCTCTCTCTCTTTCTCTGTCTCTCTGTCTCTCTGTCTCTCTGTCTCTCTGTCTCTCTGTCTCTCTGTCTCTCTGTCTCTCTCTCTCTCTCTCTCTCTCTCTCTCTCTCTCTCTCGGTGCATCACAGACACTGCTGTCATTGAATCTGCCAGAAATAGTCCTGGCATCTTGGCTTGGCAGACAGTGATTGCCTTGATTGCCTTGTTGTAGGTTCAGAACTGTTCCACGTGGACCATCCCTCCAGTCCCTTCATCCTGTAAGCAAATGTTTCTAGGGTTAGGCACCATATGAGTAAAACTGTTATAATCTTATACTTCAGAGCAACTTTTATACGTCAGGCAGTGTGCCATCATTCCTCTCTGAAACTAAAAATGATAAGAGTGAACTTGGTGCTATGACTTCAGTAAGACAAAACCTAAGAGTTAGAATGAAAATGAGGAAACGATTCTCTTCTTTCCTTACATGTCTCAGTATTTTCCTTTTCAATTTTTTTCTAAAGATTTGTGTTGCATATAATGTTGAAGCCAGGTTTTCAACAAAGTTTCATGGTGAGAAAATTAGAAAAGGAATAGTTTGTTTTAGCTTGATGATGGTTTGTTCCTAAAGAAGGTAGAACTCTTTTTTGGATTAAAATTCTGGTGATATGACCATTATTAGGGTTCGTTCATTTACTCAGTGAATATTTACCATGAAGCACTTATAATAGGCATGGCACTATATAAGCCCTATGCGGACACAAAAATAAATCTGTAGTAAGTTTCAATCTGGTGAGGGAAGTAAAATGAGTTCACAGACAACTTTAATACGAAGGTGAATGATAAGTGCTAAAATATTCAAATTCGCTACTCTGATAGTAGTCAAATCAGGGAAGTTTACATAGTTGTGTCATTGAGTTTCTTTTGCAGAATGGACTTGGTTTGAATTCTCTCCAATTGGGACAACTGATTTTATCAAATTGCAATAACTTTCATGTTGATCAGTTTTCATCTTACTTGACTCTTTGGCATTAATGGACACAGTTGACTATTCCTTCTGGCTTTGTTTTCTCTCTTGACTTCCAAGACATTGCAACCTTGGTTTTCTCCTGTCTCACTGACTGTCTCATCATAGGCTCCTTGTCTGAGTCTTACTGAATTCCAGCCACACCAGCCTCCTCAACATTCTTCAGACATGACAGGCATGCTTCCACCTTAAAGACTTTACTCTGGCTATTCTGCTACCTGGATCATTCTTCTTCCAAATAACCACATGGCTAACTCACCTACTCCAAATCTTTCTTCCAATGTGGTAGTAGGTTGAAGGGTGGCCCCCTCCAAAACATATATGTTCACACCCTAACCCTCAGAACCTGTGAATGGGCACATGGGAAAAGGATTATTGCAGATATAATTAAATTAAGGATCGTAGGACAAGGAACATTCTGGATTATTTGGGTGTGAGCTAAGTCTAGTGACAAGTATCTTTGCAAGAGATACACAGAGACGAGTCACACACAGAAAGGAGGCCATATGAAGAGAGGCATAGATTGGAGTGATATAGTCACAAGTCAAGAAATGCCTTGAGCCACCAGAAGCCAAAAGAGGCAAGGATAAATTCTCCTCTGGAGACTCCAGAGGGAATGCAATCCTGCTAACACCCAGATTTAGGACTTCTGGCCTCCAGAACTGTGAAACAATAAACTTCCATAGTTGTAAGCCACCTGGTTGGTGGTAATTGGCTACAAAAGCCCTAGAAAGCTAACATAGATGGCAAGTTTTCGATGAAACTTACCTTGACCATTCTTTTTAAAATGTGTTCTCTCCAGTGCTCCTGGTATTTTTGGTTTGGTTATCCGGGTCTGCTTTTGTAATACATATCACTTTCTAAAATAATTTTTCCAATATATATTTTACATATAGTTTATTATCCATCTCCCACTAGAATAAATAATCTACAATGACAAGGATGTTTGTATGTTTTTTTCACTAATGTCCACTAACTGCCTTAAATAATGCCTGGCATGTGTTAGGTACACAATAAATGTCTGCTCATGAGGACACAGTCACAAATGTGAGAAAGTGCTGGGAATGTTCAATGAACAATGAGATCCACCATCTTGAAATCACAAATGGATTCTTGGGATTTACGTCTAGAAAACTCGACGAGGGGAAATCTGGATTACAGACGGTCATGAATTGAAACTCAACTGATGAACAAACAGAATTTTATTTTGCGCAGGTAGTTGGGGCTATGCTTTGTGGCACACACTTGTAGATTTCATCCTTGTTGAAGAAATTACTTCATGTCAAACTCCTGGATTCTCCTGGCTCCTTCATTCATTTTTTCCAAGGGAGAAGATGGAATCTACTTCATAAAGCAGACTATCACAGTCTATGTTCTTCCTTCTTCCTCTCTTTTGAAAGGCTGTTCACAGGATGCTTGTTCTCTACTCTTTTATGCTACGAATTAGAGGACCACACCCCTGCATGGAGAGGCCTTCAGAGTTCAGTGCTGCTCGTTAAATGGTAGCAATCTGAGTCCTAAGAACAGCAATGGAACACGCAAAGAAGGCAAGATTTCTACTCCATTATATCTATATTCCATGACCTTGCTGGATGAAGTCATCAAAATTAGTAGAGATCCTCTGTTCATTGACATCAGATAGTCAGCAAATGTCCCCTAATCTGTGATTTTCATATTACATCTCAATTGACATGAGGCATGGAATCATCAAAACAAAGGATGTGTTCTGAAGGTGGAAATGAAGGCTCTTTTAAAGCAGAGAATTAAGAATATTTTAAAATTGAAATAAGGACCACCAAAACACACTGGTCTCCCTGAAGACAAATTATAAATGACTGTTTTCTGAGAGCACAGAACAAATATAATTTGGCCCAAGTCTAAGTTTACTATTATACTCTCTCTTTTAATTCAGGCAAATTTGAGGTTTGGGCTTCCATTCCTTCATATATGATTTAGGGTAAAATTTTCTTGTTCATGAGGTTGTATTAAATGACTCATAGAATTGTATCCTCTATATTTCTGCGAGAAGGAACTTCTGCTAGAATAACACCTATTTGTTTCTCTCTCACTCTCTCATCAATGCCAGAGAGGAGGAATGATTTGCCTAATTGGTGTATTTGAGAGAGGAAAGTGTTCTGATCAATCTCTCCTAGTCTCTCTCTCAAAAGCAGCCATTTATGGGGTGCATACCTTTTCTCCTACCCTATACTCTAGGCTTAAGGGGCAGGTCATAGTGGGCAAAAGCTTACAGCTGTGCCACTATGCCATGGCTGGAAACTAAGTTTATCTAAGTAGAAGGCAATGTATTAGAAAACCTTTTGTGGCCATGTGTACATTCCTCGTCCACAAATCAGCTTTTGTCAGTAACAAAACTCTTAATTTGCCTTCCCTCTCACTGACTTTTAATTTTTATTTCTCAAATGATTTGAAATGTAAGTAAAGTACATTATCAAGAATTTCCCTCAAAATTCTGACATCTTCCACCAAGCATATTTATGCAATTATTATTCAATATATTTAAGCTGTGCTTGTGAACGACTGCTACCTGTATTTATATTTTCTTGCATTCTTTGTCAGACGCACACAAGCATCTTTATCATAGAGTTCAAATTTTCTACATTAGTAGCAACTCAGAGAAGGGCAGAGAAAGAATAATATTAAATTTGCAGTAAATGATATAGATTTGTTGCACTTTATAATTATACAGCCCTATACTGTACACATCCTTAAAATATTCTCCTTGCTGATATTTTCAAAATGTCTCTGGTAGTGTATGTGTGTGTATGGGGGGGGGGTTGTGTGTATTTATAGTTTTCGTCAAAAAATTGCTCCTTCTTATTTTTACAAAAAAGCAATATTAAAGAAAAGTTCATTCCTCATCTTGCCCCATACCCATCCACCCATCTTGTTTCTCTTCCCAGCTCAGGTCATGATCACTCATACCCAGGGTGAAGAAAGAAATTGTCCTTTTGTTTTCTTCTTCAGCCTCAGATGGCTAAAAGACATTGCTTCTTGAGTTTAATCACTAAATAGCATAATATTCTCCAAGCATGGGTTATATGGTTATTTAAGGAAAAACTAGTTGTTTTAATATGGTTATTGTAGCCATACGTTTTGTTTTTATGAGTTTTTATATAGCACTATTACTTGTGTGGTAATCTTAAGAATATTGTTATAATTTGTTTTACGTGTTAAGTATTATAGAGGCCTTGCTAGCACCACTATACTTAAGGGTCCGCAAGCATCTCATTTGATTCGAGCATGTTCTCCGACTTGAACCGTGTCTTATTACTATGGGCTCCATACACAGCTTTTGCTCACTGATTCAAACCATTTGCTACTGGAAATGTTCACTCCTTTTTCTAAAGTAGATTATCTCCAATGCCTCTGAGACATTGCCATGTTCTACACAGTGTTCTGTATGTGTAAAACGCTTCAGTATCCATGTGGTCTGGGAAATATCACTTTTTTAAATTCCTGCATGCCAGTATAGTTCTTGCTGGTGACCCAGTCTTCCTTTCCATTTCACTAACTTTTCAAACTGTCACAGAAGTGCCTGATTGTCTCTTTTGTTTATGTTTTAAAATGATAGATTTCAGACGTGTTATTTTCGGATCGTATAGCTTCGACCCATGTTTTCAGTTTCCCTTACTTCACATGAAGAGAAGATGTTCTTCTAAAAGGGTCATTCTGGAGTTATCGTGACATTTTATTTTACTGGTGAGACTGTTTATAAGAAAGAAGTTGCTGTTATTCGAGCAAGAACACCTCACATCTTATACTGTGGATGAGAGCATAAGTGACAAAAAATCTGACAATGTACAAAAATCACTGGGCACAGGAACCCCGTGCTCACGGCTTATTTTGTTTCCTTAGGAATTGCACCATGCCCATGAGGTGCATTTGTGATTTTCTGAGAGTTTCTTGCTTTGGGTCACCACATAGAAACACACTTTTACGTGCTGAATCGTCAGCAGATGCGCACAAGTCATAGATGGCCTCCAATCACCTAACTGCAGTAATTTTAGTTTTAAATCTCTCTTAATAGCTATAGCCAGGGAATGAAGGGAAGAAATAAAATGACACTGTAAATATCATGGTCACTTATGGTCTCAAATAACTAGTCTATTTTTAAAAATTACATTAAAAAGAGACCAAGCGAGAACTTCCAATTTTGGTTAGGATACAGAAAGTGGCAAGGTATCATTTTTCCCACCTTAACTCTGAACCAGATAAATTACAAAATTATAGATTTTAAGTCAATGAGAGAACTGAGGAAACCAAAATAAGGTAAGTTTCAGAAAGTGATAAGTTTTCGAGAAGAGAAAGGATGGCGGCTTTCAGTGCTGTTGGAGTGACCGAGGGGTTAGAAAAAATGAACCAGACAATATTTCACAAGCTGGTAATGGCTACACATAGCCTAGAAGACATGGGCTACAGTGAAAGATTAGAAACACAAGGAGGCATATAGTGAGCCTTCACTTCACACATCTTCCCATGACACTTCACTGAGTCTACAGATGTTGTATAAGGGGGGACCCCCCAAAAAACGGAATTTTTTTATTAAAAATTGTTTATTTATTTTACATGTTTAAATGTCAGTCACCTCCAAAGTACTCTCCGTCTGACGCAATACACCTATCAAAACGCTTTTTCCATTGCTCAAAACCATTTTTGATCTTGTCAATTTTTATGCCTTTTAGTGTTTCTGCTGTTTTCTGTGTCACAACTTCCAAATTGGTCAAACATTTCCCTTTGAGTACTTTTATCAACTGGGGAAACAAACAAACAAACAAAAGTTGCTCAAGGCGAGATCAGGTGAATAGGGAAGGTGGGGCATGGGAGATCATGCCATTTTGGGTCAAAAACTACTGAACACACAGCGCTGTGTGGGCGGGTTGTTCATGTCAATTACCCATCATGAAATGTGCAAATACATTGAAAGACTCACCAAAAAACATTCGTTGAAGTTGAACACAGCCACTCACCGCAATAGCTGGTATACAGATGCCTGGGTTCCCTGAACACCTACCAAGCACAGAAGCCTGCCCTCCAAAAAGTAATTCCAGTTTTTTGGGCACCCCCCTCATTTGCCAAAGACTAGAACACAGCAGGAATTCTGAGATTTCCTCCTGCAGCTTGTAAACCTTCTCCTGGTAAAAGTCACCGGCAAGGTTGTATGGGAAAGCTGAGGGAAATCTCTCTGAGGTACACTCGGAGCCTTCATCTAGTGAAGTCATTGACTGTAAAAAGTCCAAGAAAGGGCAGGAAAACTGAACGTGCTCTGAGCCATGACCCTGTATAATGCAGAGGTCTTCCAGAAGTTAGTGTAAGGAGATGGGAGTGGAGTGGATACTCTTAAGGCAAATACTCCAAGGGGGAAACTGGGAAAACAAAACAAGAAGCTCACCAGTCACTGACAAAATGAGCAGCTGGGCTGTAAAGGAGTGAGAGATCACCTCAGTTTAAAAGGCTGGCAGGAAGACCCTCAAGCATCAGTCTCTCACCTTTTTGTCATCAGGGGCCAGTGTCATGGTTGACGATTTTTCCAGGGACTGGGAGGAGGAGAATTGTTTCGGGATGATTCAAGCACATAGCATGTCTTGTGCACTTTCTTTCTATTACAGTTACACTGTAATGTATAATGAAGTAATTAGACAACCCAAATTTTAAAAGAGGTACAGATGGAAGTGGTAAATAAAATAATGGGTGGGCCACGCGTGGACTAAAATAAGTGTCGGATTCTGACTTAAAACCTGACACCAGATGGCGCTGTACAATTGAAGTGCATCAACTCACTTGCCACTCACTGATAGGGTTTCGCTCTCTGCAAGCAATTGATTAATTAGGGTCTCTGTGCCAGCAAACCTCACTGCTAATGTTAATCTGTATTTGCAGACACTTCCCAGAGCTAGTATCACCACTTCAGCTCTTCAGATCATCAGGCATTAAATTCTCATAAGGAACGCACAACCCAGATCCTTCACATGCACAGTTCACAATAGGGTTCATGCTCCTATGAGAATCTAATGTCCCACCCATCTGACATGAGGCAGAGCTCAGGTGGCAATGTGCGTGATGGGGAGTGGCTATAAATACAGATAAAGCTTCTCTCATTGGCCCTCCACTCATTTCCTGCTGTGTGGCCATTCCTAATATGCCATGGACCAGTATATATATATACTCTAAAGCATAAAGGAATATCTGGAATAGCTCAATCATTTGAAGCTAGTGGTGATTTGCACCTAAGTAAAACTGCAACAGAGTCTAAACTCACCTCGATTACCTGATTAGTAATAACCACTTGACACTCCAGCAACCTAACAGAAGGGTAGATGCCTTTTTTACAGAGAAATAAATATTTACTTCAGTCTTTAGCATTGCATATGATTAAAAATTGTGAGACATGCAAATAATTTTAAAAACTTCACCACAGTTAAGAGAGGAGACAATATAAGTAGACCCAGAAATGTTACACATGTTGGATTGTGAGACAAGAATTTTAAAATCTTATGTTCTTGTATTTAAGTAAATTTAAAAACCTTGGAGGAAAGGTGGACTCAAGCATGAACAGTTGGAAAATTTAAGCAAAGAGAAAGGAACGAAAAAAGAAAAAAATACAAAAGACATAAATGAACAATATATACAGTGGGATAAACATAAGGCTTGAAACAGGCATGGGCTAATCTGCGAACTTGAATACAAATCAAAGAAATGATCTCCACTGGAATACAAGGGAAAAAATAGATAAAAAATCAGAACTGAATGTACAAGACCAGTGGGACAATATTAAAATATTAAGTGATCTAACATATGAAAAATTAGAATCTAGGTTGGAAAGGAGAGAGAGAGTAGAGCAGAAGAAATATGTGACTGAGAAATAAATGATTAAGTATTTTCAAAATTTGATTAAAGACATCAATCCTAGGATCCAAAAATCAAGGCAAACACCAAGCAGAATACATTTAAAGAAAATCATAATTAGGCACTATATCGTCAAAATTCTAAAAGTCAAAGAAGGAGAAAAAGTAACATCCAGAGAAGAAAGATACAATATATACTGAGAAACGACAAGAGTGATTGAATGGCTGATATCACTAGAAATAAGGAGACCAGAAGAAAGCTGAGCAATGTATTGAAAGAGAAGAAAGGGAGAAAAAAATTATCATTAAATTATATAGCCAACAAAATATTCGTATAGTATGAAGGTGAAATATAGATACCTTTAAACATTTAGAAAAAAGTTAAGAGAATTTGTTTCCAGCAAAACTGCCCTAAAAAAGAATGTTAAAAGAAGTTTTCAGGCCAAAGAAAATTGATAACAGAGGGGGGAAAGAAAGCAAAAGCAAAACAACAAGTAAATATTCAGGCAAAGATAAGACTTTTGTTGAAAAGAATATTGATCTTTTCAAGTAACAATAATCACCAGGTGTATGTAAGTAAGATATATGAGCTAAAGGAAAGCATATGGATATAAAGTTTTGTCCTTGTGATAAGTTAGGATACATATTCAAAAAATCTCTGGAAAAATAATCACTAAAAATAACACAGATAGTATAGCAAAAAAATCAATATAGGAGAAAAACGAGTTACAAAAAATAATTTACTAAAAGAAAGGCAGAAAGTTAGGAATGAGGAACACAAAACAAATGAAAGTAACAGAAAAAGTAGCACCATCATGGCTCACTGAACCCTTGACCTCCTAGGCTCAGGTGATCTTTCTGCCTCAGCCTCCTGAGTAGATGGGACTAGAGGTGTGTGCCACCAACTCACATGGTTAATTTTTTTTTTTTTTTTTTGTAGACACAAGATCTCGCTATGTTGCCCAGGCTGGTCTCAATCTCCTGGGCCCAAACAATTCTCTTGCATCAGCCTCCCAAAGTGCTGGGATTACAAGCATGAAACACTGCACCCTGCCAATAGTTTTAACTTAAATCTAACTATGTTGATAATTACAAGAAATGTAAATGAAATGAACATTCCAATTAAATGGCGGAAATGGTTAGATGGTATCTTTAAAAGAACATAACCCATTTATATGCTGTTTATAAGAAACACGCTTTAAGCCGGGCTTGGTGGCTCAGCCTGCAATCCCAGTGCTTTGGGAGGCTGAGATGAGTGGATTGCCTGAGACCATGGGTTCGAGATCTGCCTGGGCAACTTGGCGAGACCTCATTTCTACAATAAAATCAAAAATTAGTTGGGCGTGGTAGCGCGCGCCTGTAGTTCCAGCTACTTGCAAGGCTGAGGTGGAAGGATAGCCCAGCAGGTCTAGGCTGCAGTGGCTGGGAACGTGCCACTGCACTCCAGTCTGGGTGACAGAGTAAGACTCCAACTCAAAAAAAGAAACACGCTTTAAATATAAAAACAAATATAGGTTGAGTTTATAAAGAAAGAGGAATCATATATTATGCAAGTACCAGCATACGTAAGCAAGTGTGGCTCTATTCGTATGAAAGTAAAACTTACTAGAACTAAGCAAATGTGGTGGATAGAATTGTAGAATACACCCCACTCCTCCCCACCAGAGGATGTCCACATTCTAACCCCTGGAGTCTGTAAATATGTTAACTTACATGACAAAAGAGACTTTGCAGATATGATGAAGGAAGAAACTTAAAGTGGGTAAATTATCCTAGATGGTCTACATGGTCTGCATTGTAGATAACTATATGTACAATGGGGGCTCAAAAAATCAGAATGATCTTTTTGGAAGCAGGCCCCTTTTAGTACAGACTTTCCCCCGCTAGGTCAATGTTCTAGGAACACATCAGCATCAGTATACTAACTAGTGTTGTTGTGAGAGGCTGTGTTCGGCTTCAGTGAATTTTTTTTAGATTCTTTCAAAGCATTTGTCCATTTCATGATGGATGTTTTACAAGTACACCTGCCCACACCATGCTGAGTGTTCCGCAGCTTTTTTATTGTGTTTGTTTATTATAGAGATGCATGGTACAAGTCAGGATTAGCTACAGAAGTGAGCTGCATGCAGGTGAAATTTGGGCCTCCAGCTGGCCCTCACTTGCCCTGGTTTAGAACCAGGTACGCTTTGTATTGTTTTGTGCTCCCCACCCCCACACCCCGGTAGTGTCCAGGGACTGCCGATCCCTCCCTTGTGCTGATGTGATTAATGTTCAGGACCCACTTAGGAGTGAGAATATTGTTGAGAAGTTTTTGATCAAAACTGGCATGACTCCGGTGCCCCATCCTTCGTATTCACCCAATCTTGCCCTGAGGAACATTTTTTGTTTCCCTAGATGAAAAAAGTTCTTCAAGAAAAACATTTTGCCTATGTGGGAGAGGTAACACCAAAAAATGGCAGAATCACTAACAGGCATCAAAATTGATGAGTGGGCATTAGAAAAAGTGTCTCAATCAGTGTATTACATCACAAAGAGTGTTCTTTGAAGGTGACTGAAGTTTAAGCATGTAAGAATAAATACACAACTTTTTATGAATAAATTCCAGATTCGGGGGGTCTTCTCTCATATATATCTATAATATAATCACAAGAGAGCATGAATGAGAGAAGAGGGTCAAAGTCACCCAGAAATTATGACAATGGAACAAGAAGGCCACACAGAGAAAGATTAGAAAATGCTATGGTGTTATATTTGAAGATGAAGGATAGGGCTTCCAAAGAATGTAGGCCAAAGAATGAAGGTGGTTTCCAGAAGCTAGAAAAGGCAAGAAAAGAGATTTTCTCCCAGAGCTTTCAGGAAAAAGTCAGCCCTGCCAACCTACTTTAGGTCTGGTGCCCTCAGAACCAAAACAGAATAAATTTATATTGTTTTAAATCACTAAGTTTGGGACAATTTGTATAGCAACAATAGGTAACTAATGCAAAATTTCAGTAAAGTCTCATAATACAAGGCCAAAATACAGTAAATGAATTCTATTTCCATATACCAGCAATGAACAATTAGAAAATAACTTAAAAAAAAAACTATTGAAAAGTGCATATATAAAATGTCAAATACTTAGAAATGATTCTAACAGATTACATGCATGACTAAAACAACAAAACATTGCTGAATTAGAAACATAAGCTTTGAGAAGAAAAGCAAAAATAATTTAGCAACCATAGGGTAGGCAAAGATTTTTAGACAAGTCATAGGCTAGGGACCTAGAAACTCAGACAGGGTTTCTGTGTCACAGTCTAGAGGCAGAATTTTTTTCTTCTCCAGGAAATCTTAGTATTTGTTCTAAGGACTTTCACTGATTAAATAAGACCCATCCACATTATCGCCATTACTTAAAGTCAACTGATCATAAATGTTAAACACATCTGGAAAATGCCACACAGTTATACATGGTATATATTTGTACTCACAAATATAAACACCTAGATTCATATTTTATTAAAGAACTGGGTGTTACAGCCTAGCCAAAATGATACCTCACGGTCATCATTAAGGAAATTATTAAGCCAAATTCTGGAGAAAAACAGTTCATAAAACTTTTTTCTGACTAAGGACTCATATGAAGAATACACAAGAAAGTGTTTTAAATTTTAAAAAGAGTAACACAATAAAAATGGGCAAAAGACCTGAACAATTTACATATATATATCATATGTATATATATGTAAACAATTTACATTTACATATATATATCATATGTATATATGTATACACACAAATACAGATGACCAGTAAGCAAACAAAATGATGTTCAACATTATTTGATATCAGGGAACTGAAAATTACAATTACAATGAGATACCATTTTGTACTCCCTGGAATATATATGATCCAAAAAACTGACAATGCCAAAAGTTGACAAAAACGTAGAGCTGGAACTCTCCTACGTTGTTTGTAGAGTGAGGAATGGTAAAGTCACTTGAAAGAGCTGATAGTTCCTTAAAAAATTAAGTATACACCTAACCTAAAACCAGCAATAACATAAACAAAATAATAAATCTAATGCAAGACTTGTGCAAGGACGTCATGGCACCCTTATTCAGAATTGCCAGTAGCTAGAAAAACCCAAATATTCATCTACAGAAGAGTAAGTAAAAATGTGAAGAATATGCCGCCACTGGGGAATATTGATGAACAGTATAAAACTATCTACTATTGCTACCTGCAAAACCACGGTTGAATGTCAAACACATGTTGTGAGCAAAAAACAAATACATGCTTTCAGCCAGGCATGGTGGCATGTGCCTGTAGTCCTAGTTATTTGTGAAACTGAGGCAAGAGGATTGCATGAGCCCAGGAGTTTGAGTCCAGCCTGGGTGACATATCAAGACCCCATCTCAGAAGAAAGGAAGGGGCGGGGGGACGGACGGAGGGAGAAAGGAAGGGGAAGGGAAAAGAAAAAAGAAATGAATATGTACTAAATGATTATATGAAGTCCAGGAAAAGGCAAAACAAATCTATAATATAAATCAAAAGGGATTGCCTTGGAAAAGTAACAGTAGTGAAATGAATGGAAAAGACATGAGGAAGCTTTCTAGATTGAGGGGAAATGCTCTACATCTTGTTTGGGGTGCCAGCTACAAAAGAATATACAATAGTCAAAATGTATCTACCTGAATCTCTAATGTCACTGCTTTTATTGTTTGTGAGTGATCCCTCAGTGGGAAAAAAAAGGGGGGGAAATAAGCATAATGACTTTTTGAAGAGGTATTCTCTTACTTAATAGAGGCAGCTTCCGAAGTCTTGGATTAGAATCTAGAGAACAGGAGACTTAGAAGAAGGTGCTGTCTTTTGCCCCCAGAGAAAACAGCATGTTGCTTAACATTGCCCATTTACCCCTAGAGACCGAGTTGAATAAAAATAGTCTGATTGCTTTTCTCTGAAACAAAACAGATCAAGTCTAATCAATCCGTGCTGATTGTGGGTGAAGGGATTAGAACCTTGACATACAGAAGCTGTCTCATTTAATTTTTGCCTAAACTTTTACACTAATCTACACTTTAAAGGGGAGTTAATTAAAAATGAAGGTATTAGGTTTTGGTGTTTGGGGTGTTTTCCAAAAACCAGTATTTCATGTTAGCCCTGTCTTAAACATATAGTATCTTAAAGTAAGACAGAAGAGCCAGACCAAGCACGCTAAACAGACATGGATACCAAGGGAATGGTTTCCCTTAGCGATGCCACAAGTACGTACTAGGCACCCAGCTCAAATTTATGATTGTAGACACACAAAGACTGACACAAAGACCAAATTGCTCAGAATATTACTGGTGGACTACATGCAGGATTTAATTAATTTATAATGGAAATGTTTTCCAACAAAAGTTCATTCTTTGGAAGAATGTGTCTAGCATATAGACCTCATATGACACATATGTAAATACGTATATATTTATGTATATATGATTAATCATATAACATCTGGCATTTTGAGGAATTGAACCTGCTGGAATGTTCTACATCATTTTTCAGTGATGACAGTGGCAAATCTTCTGACAGAGATTGAAGAAATGATGTGGATGTTTATTTTGGAAGATATTTTCTAGGGAGAAGGTTTTAAGCAAAAGATATATTACTTGAATCCTAGAGTTGAGAGGAATTAGGGGTCATCTAGTTCATCTTCCGTGCCCAAACTAGAACTCTCTCTGCTACATTGACTGATGACCAACCTGTCTCTGCTTGAATTCTTTCAGTGACAAGGAAGTCTCTACTTTGGAAGTCAGCCCAATCAGATTCCTTTCTTAAGAAAAATGAATGTGGGGTTGCAGATACTAACTGAATTCAGTCTGTTGTGAGGCTCTGGAGCTGAAAGGTCACGTACAGTCAAAACTAGAGATGCAAATAAAGCTGTGGGAGGGAGAACTGGAACCGCAGAAAAGGATAGGAAGCCAAGTTACCAAAAAGAATGAACCGAGAATGACGACCAGAGAGAAGCAGACACAAGAAGCCATGCAGTTTCAAGCAAATTTGTCTTGCTTCCTGACTGTTGCTCTCTGCTTCCACATCCAAACGCTCCCGTTTTCTAGCCTTAGTTTTAAGTATCTCAAAATGTATGCCATTGGGTGTGACAGGCCTTAGAAGATGACAATTAGATGACAGGCCTTAGAGATGACAATTAGACAAATGTAAGCATCCATCTATATATTTACCCATGTATTCATTTGTGTTTGTATCGGTGTTCAAAAAATAAATTTTAAAACAGTAAAAGTTTGAAAGTATCTTAACTATCACTAAATTAAAAAAGCAATGAACAAAGTGTGGCATATCTAACCAACAGAATGCTATTCAGCAATTAAAATAAAAATGCATATTTTTAATGGTTAACAAAGAAACAAATTCTTAATAAATTTTCCTGTGAGATTAGCATTTGTAGCATTTATCAAACCAAACTAAACAAATGAACAGAGTTTGAGAAAGAAATTGTAGATGTCACATGTTATCTCACCAGCCAAGCACTTATCTCAGGGTTATTTTTTGAAGTGGAAAAAAAATATTTGAGTACTCAGGGGATAGTGGAGCAGCAGGAAGATGCCACAGGAGGTAAGACTTTGACAGTCTGTCAAGAGCACTGAAGAACGGGACCCATTTTTGCCGATATAAAGTATTTTCATGAAAACAAGGCTCTTTTAAGTGAAATGTAATAAATCTCTATTGTTTAAGGGACAGGTGGCTGGTGTGGACTTTTTTTTACATGCTTCTTAATGTTGCATGTTATACAACAGATCTGATGGTGTATTCAGTGTATATGGCAGGTGTCAATACTGTATTGAATCTTTGGCATGCCCCATAGGTGGATGGCCGTTCACAAATTTAAGGTTTTGGAGCAAAGTTATACTCTGTCACAACTGTCCTTTGAGAAGCAGCTTCTAGTTTCCTTCTGAGATCCAGTAGAAACTCAATGTTTGGCCATGAGACACCAAGTTACAGGGTAGTTCCCCATCATAAACTCAGTGTTGTCGCACCCAATCAGCAATTTGGTGGTTTGGAAACATTATTTTGTTTCTGCAAAATTATGAGCGGAAGAAAAAAAAACAACCTACGGAGATCATAGCAGGAGTCAGCCAAATCTCTTGAGCAGCTTGGTCATGAATGAATACAATAATCAACAGCTTCAAAGGCATACTATCTTTATCTTTGTCTAAGAAAATATATTCACTTCCCTCATTATGACTTCAGGTAAATATTGTGAATTAGTATGAAAAGTGGCTTTTTTTCCTTCTTCCTTTCACTTCTACTTTCTCTATGTACTTGTTTCCCCACTGTAGTATGTATACACTTTCACAAGGGTGGGCATTTTTTCAGGTTTCATCTCTTAGAAAAATAAGTTTATCTCAAAAGTTGCCTACTGCTGACTTAGAAATCCAATTCCATCATATCTATGGATAAGAGCGCCTCTGAGTATCACTAAATGATGTGGAATAGATGGATAAGCTTCAGATATTTACCAGGAAATCAGAGTATAATTCTTTCTCTAAGAAAAGAAACTTAGCAATTATATATAAAGAAGTTTTGTTAATCTCTCTAGAGAGCCAAAAAATAGAAAAATATAAAAAAGAAAATATCTGAAACACACTGAATGTAACCCAGTTACTGCCACCTATCAAAGCCATTTAAGAAATAAGATTATGTATTGTCTTTGCATATTTAAAAGAAATTCTTAATTGAAAAAAAAAGAAGGAAGCTGAACAAACAATTCCCTTCTTAAGAAGTTTGAAAAGACTTCCATTTTAATATCCTTTTAATTGAAATAAATGTCCTACTTTAAAATAACACCATTTTCATGAAATTTCCATGGGGCACAAATTGGCATAAGCTTTTAATAAAGAATGTGGTAATATATATCAATGTTTAAATGTATAAAACCATCAACATATTTTCTTGAAATATATCTGAGATGACAATTAGACAAATGTAAGCATCCATCTATATATTTACCCATGTATTCATTTGTGTTTGTATTGGTGTTCAAAAAATAAATTTTAAAACAGTAAAAGTTTGAAAGTATCTTAACTATCACTAAATTAAAAAAGCAATGAACAAAGTGTGGCATACCTAACCAACAGAATGCTATTCAGCAATTAAAATAAAAATGCATATTTTTAATGGTTAACAAAGAAACAAATTCTTAATAAATTTTCCTGTGAGATTAGCATTTGTAGAACAGTATTTGTAGCATGCAAAATTGGGGGGAAAGGGGAACACACATAAGCATTCCATGTGGCGAAGATCAATACAAAAAAGAAGGTTTATAGAAATGTTAACAGTAGTTACCTTTTTATGGCGATCATTTAGGTGGCTTTTCATTTCTTTTTTATGTTATTTTAGTTTAGTTTTTACTTTAAAGGTATAGGGTACAATTCAGGGTTAGGTATACAAATGTTCATTATGCAGGAACCCCTGCATAGGTGTACCCCTCCCTTCCCTGGCAATTTCCCTCAACTGCCAGTCCCACCCTCCTCCCCTGGCAGTTTCCCACCACTGCCAATCCCTTTCTTATAGTATTATAATAATTGTTCAAGGTGTGCTTATGAGTAAGAACATATGATACTCTGTTCTTTGTTTCTGTGATAGATCACTGAGTATAATAGACTCTAAATCCATCAAAGTTGCTGCAAAGTTCATGTTTGTCGTTCCTTATGGCTGCACCATATTCCACTGTGTATATGTACCACATTTATTTTATCCAGTCCAGCTTCGATGGGCAGCATGGTTGGTTCCATGTTTTTGCTATTGTGAATAGTGCTGCAACAAACATGCATGTGTAGGTATCTTTTTTGTAGAATGATTTGACTTCCTCAGGGTATATTCCCAACAGAGGGATTGCTGGATCATATGGAAGGTCAATTTCTAGTTCTTTCAGAAATTGCCACACTGTCTTCCAAAGAGTTTGCACTAGGCTGCATTCCCACCAGCAGTGTAGAAGCGTTCCTTCTTCTCTACATCCTCGCCAGCATCTGTTGTTGTTTATTAATGATGGCCATTCTTACTGGGGTTAGGTGGTATCTCAATGTGTCTTTGATTTGCATTTCTCTGATGATTAGTGACGCTGAGCATGTTTTCATGTGTCTGTTGACTGCCTGTATATTTTTTAGTTTCTTTTTAAAATCTTATTTATGACTGTGCTCGGTGGCTCAGCCTGTCATCCCAGAAGTTTGGGAGGCTGAGGTGAGTGGATTGCCTGAGCCCACGGGTTCAAGACCAGCCCGGGCAACTTGGCAAGACCTCGTCTCTACAATACATAAAAAATTAGCCAGGCACGGTAGCACGTGCCTGTAGTTCCGGCTACTTGGAAGGCTGAGACGGAAGGATCACTGGAGCCCAGCTGGTCGACCCACGGATGACCGTGAACATGCACTGCACTCCAGCCTGGGCGATGGAGAGAGACTCCAATTAAAAAAAATAATAATCACATATATTAGTCACCATAAGCATATATAATTTCACAAAAGAAAAAGACTTTTGCATTTTTTTCTTATTTGTAAATAAATACTGTATCCAGATACAGCACAGCAAAATAGTGTGAAACAAGCCAACTTGAATGCAAAGCATGACTTTGTTCCAAAATCCTAAATCTGTGATCTGTAATCCACATCTGGGGACATGCCAAAGGTGCAACACTAGTATCACTAGTGGCCACAAACACTTAATACACCATCAGGTCTGCTGGGTAATATTTGAGATTAAGACACATGTAAAAGTCAGTCACATAAACAGATAAACAGGAATTTTCACATGAATGAGCCATCTACTCATCACAGTGCTTCTGACAAAGTTAACTTTATTGACTATACAACTCTGCTCAGCTGAAGTATCTTTTGGCCATTTTCATACAAACAAGTAATGTATACTTAGAACACTCAGGCCACCTGACTGTGTTGAGTGGAGTCTATACCTGTGTAAAGATGAGGAAATGAAGATCCTTTTAAACTTTCTGCTGAAACCATGTATTAAAGCAAAAGGAATTGGAGTGGTTTTTTCCTACGTACTGATGAAGTTACTATGCCTTGAATTTTGTGTCAGCATATTGCTATATTTGCTTTATTTAAACAAATAATACATCACACTCAGGACAGACATGTTTTGACAGTCAATTCATTCCATTTTAATGATAAGCTAATAGGCTACATTTTGCTACCCTACTACCAAGTTATTCAAAACTAGAGATGAGGATAATATATTCTCTGAAAGAAGTACTAAGATAAGCTGACAGTCAGATATATTCTCATGATGAGTGAAATGATTTGAAAATAGGACTAAATAGGCCAGGATTTGCTTGATATCATATGAGTAAAAAATTGTATTAGAGGCTTGTTATATGAATATGGGGTCTACCAACTTGCCCCCAAAGCAACTTAAGTAAAAGCCTTTATTTCCACAATATCACTTATTAGCTTAAAACAACAACCCTTGTTTTGTTACAATTCTGTGGGCCAGGAATTCAGATAGGGCTCATGTTGGCATTCTGCCGGTTCCACATGGTATGAGCTAGGGTAACTCATGAGGTCATAGTCAGACAGTGACTGGGAATAAAACATCCAAGATATAGCTTCTCTACAAGTCTAGTGCCTTGGTGAGAATGCATCAAAATCAAAAACTTTGATATCTCTCTCTCTCTCTGCCCCACTCCCCAATCTCTCTCTCCCATGTGTATCTGTATCTGTTTATGTGACTGGCTTTTACATGTGTCTTAATCTCAAATATTACCCAGCAGACCTGATGGTGTATTAAGTGTTTGTGGTCACTAGTGATACTGGTGTTGCACCTTTGGCATGTCCCTAGATGTGGATTACAGATCACAGATTTAGGATTTTGGAACAAAGTCATGCTCCTCAAGGCACTTATTGCCCTTTGAGAAACAGTATCTGGTTTCCTACTGAGACCTAGGAGAAAGTCAACGTTTGGCCATGGGACACCAAGTTAAAGTGTAATCTGACTTCCCCATCATAAACTCTGTTGTCTCACCCAACCAGCAATTTGAGCAAGCGTCCCATTGTCATGTAGAAGGGTTACATACAAGTCTGAGCTTGTGTTAAGAAGTGCACAAGAAAATTGCATCAGCAAGTAGCTCAGATGTCCATGGTCCCCCTGAATCCACACTTCTGACTTCATAGAGTTTCTTACAACAAATTAACAAAAGCAAGACTCATCCCTGGTTTACAGATGGTTCTGTGTGACATGCCTGCACTACCTTAAAGCGGATGTCTACAGCACCGTAGTCCCACCCAAAGGTAACTTTGAAGGAGAGTGGTTAGAGACAATCCACCAGGAAGCAGAACTTTAAGTAATGTGTCTGGTTTTTAATACTGCTTGCAAGGAGAGCTGGAAAGAGGCATGTGTCTACACTGATTCATGAGTAACATATTTCAGCATGTCTTGCTCCTTCCTCATTCATCTTTGTTCTTGCCCAAGAGGTTTATGAGCAAAGTATTATGGTAGAAAGGATGGAGGCCACACATATCGTAGAAGCACAAATTTCCACTTATCGAGGCCAGTTTGGTCACAGTCATTGCCAAGTGTCTACCTGACCACTTCCATCATAGAAGGGGCAGAGCTTTGTTCTCACTGGCATAGGCATTCACTCTGGATGTAGATTTGCCTTTACTGCCTGAAATGCTTTTGCCAAAACCACCACTGTGGGCTTACAGAATGCTTTATTTACCATCTGGTTATTCCATCCACCATTACTTCTCTACAATAATCTCATTTTATAGCAAATGAATTGTGGAAATGGGCTCACACTCATGGAATGCGATGGTCGTCCATGTTTCCCATCACCCTGAGGCAGCTAGCCTCACAGAATAACGGATTGGCTACTCAAAGTATTAGTTACATCTCCAAATGGATGACAACATCTTACAGACCTAAGGTAATGCCCTCCAGGATATGTATGTACTGTAAATCAGCAACCAAAGCATGGTGCCATTTCTCTCACACCTAAGATTCAGAGGTGTGGGCATCAAAGGGTAGAGGTAAGGACAAGTCCATTAATAGTCTTAATTATTCATTAGTGGATTTTGTCCTTCTCATTCTTGCAACTTCCAGGCCTGTTTGGTTTCGCAGTTTTAGTTCCCAAAAGAGATACGTTTTCACTAGAAGACACAACAATGGCTCCGTTAAATTGGCCACTTTAGTCTTCTGATGTCAGCGAACAGAGGGCAAAAAGGGTATACTGGACCCGGGGATTGGTTTTGATGATGGATAGGAAATTGTGCTGATTCTACATAATGAAGGAAGGGAAGAGTATGTCTGAAGACAGGAAATTATCTTGGGTACCTCTAAGTACTCCAATGTCCTATGATAAACATTACTGACAACTTTAGCGACACAATATAAGTGGCAAGACCAATGATACGGACTCTTCATGATTGAAGTTTTGAATCACCCACGAGACAGGAACTATCAACAGCTGAGGTATCTGCTCAGGTCAAAGGAGGTAGAAGAAGAAAGATTATAATCACAGTCCTACATGGCATAATGACATTTCAGGCAATGACAGACCACATATAATCCTATAAGATTATAATGGAGCTGAATAATTCCTATTGCCTAGTGACATCTTAGTTGCAATAAAATTGTAGCACAAATCATCACTCTTATGTTTGTGATGATGATGGTATAAACAAACCTACTGCTCTGCTAGTCCTAAAAATGTCTAGCATATACCATTAAATTCAGTACACAATACTTGATAGTGATAATACACAGCTGTATTATTTACTATACTATATTGATCTTTATTTTAGAGTGTAGTGCTTCTACTGATTTTTTAAAAAGTTAACTGTAATAGGTTTATGAACCTATAGGGAGCCTCAGGCAGGTCCTTCAGGAGGTATTCCCAAAAGAAGGCATTTTTGTCAGAGGAGATGACTTTACAATGTGACGAGATGTGGAGGTGAAGGCAGTGACACTGATGATCCCTGTGTAGGCCTAAACTCACGAGTGTGTTTCTCTAGTTTTAACAAAAAGGTTTAAGAAGTCAAAAAATAACTTAAAAGTTTAAAAAATAGAAACTTTTAGAATACGAACAGAAAGATAGAAAATGTTTTGTACAGCTGTGCAATATGTTTGTGTTTTAAATGTGTTATTACAAAAGAGTCAAATATTTTTTAAAAAATTAAAGAGCGTGTAAAGAAGTGACAATTCATTATTGAAGACAGAAAGATTTTTAATACATTTAGTGTAGCCTAAGTGTCCAGTGTTTATGAAGTGTACAATCATATACAGTGACATCCTAGACTTTCACATTCATTCACCACTCACTCACTGACTCACCCAGAGAAGTTTCCAGTCCTACAAGCTCTATTTATTTATGGGTAAGTATCCAATACAAATGTACCATTTTTATCTTTTTTTTTTTTTTGGAGTTGGAGTCTCACTCCTTTGCCCAAGTCAGAGTGCAGTGGCACACTCATGGCCATCCCAGCGTCGACCTGCTAAACTCCAGCGATCCTTCCACCTCAGCCTTCCAAGTAGCCAAAACCACAGGCACGTGATACCACGTCCACCTAATTTTTTTGTTTTATCGTAGAAAGGAGGTCTCGCCAAGTTCCCCGGACTGGTCTCGAACCCGCGGGCTCAGGCAATCTACTCCCCTCGGCCTCCCGAAGTGCTGGGATTACAAGCTGAGTCACCGAACCCGATCCATTTTTTACCTTTTACACCAAATGTTTACTGTACTTTTTCTACGTTTAGATACAAATATACCACTGGTTTACAATTGCCTGCAGTATTCAGCACAGTAACATGCTGTGTAGGTTTGTAGCCTAGGCACCACAGGCTGTTCCATGCAGCCGAAGTATGCAGTAAATTGTCCATCCAGGTTTGTGTAAATACACTCTATGATGTTCACACAATGGCAAAATCACTGAAGGATGCATTTCTCAGAGAGCATATCTGTGTTGTTAAGCAATGCATGGCTGTACCATAACGGAGAACTGTCCATGTTATGAGTCTTTCTTTCTTTCTTTGATAAGAATATTTTTGAATATATATAACTTCTTTTGCATTCTGTTTTTCTTCCCTGTTCATTCTCCTTCTATGTATTGCTTGCTGCTGTGTTCCCTTTAAAGCAAATTCCTTGGTCTGAAGCACTATTGTACGGGATACAGTGAGTGACAGTGAATAAGGCATTCCAACAATCAACGGATACAGGTGATGGCGGCAGGACTGTGGGCCGCAAAGGCAAATCTGTATCCAGAATAAGTTTTTACTTAAGTCCTTTTCTTGATGAAAGAGAGCTCATCTAAAGAATCGAATTCCCCTGGGATCGGGCTGTAGAGCGGGCTACTGTTGGCTTTTGATAGGGGACAGGTTGATCCCTCAACAGGGGCAGTGACCACATCAACAGTAGAGCTGGAAAGTCCACGTTTTCGAACCTGTGTGTAACTTGAATTCCTGTCACCATGGCCACTTTGTGCAAGACTCCATTAAGCCAGGGACCAAGAAGGAGGCGTCACTGTCTTAAAAATTAGAATTATAGAAGTAATTTAGTCATTTCCTGGAATGTGACCAGAATTAGGGAGAGAGAGGCAGAAGGATGGACAGGGGGAAGAGACTGAAAGAGAGGGATGAGAAATAGAAAGGAAAAAGGAGAAAGAGGGAGGGGGGAAAGGGAGGAGGAGACAGAGGGGAAGAGAGACAAAAAGAGAAAGAGAGAAACAGTAAAAACAGCAGCCGGGCTTGGGCTCGGTGGCTGTAATCACGCGCTTTGGGAGGCTGAGGTGAGTGGATCGCCTGAGTCCGCGGGTTCGAGACCCGCCTGGGCAACTTGGCGAGACCTCATCTCTACAATAAATCAAAAAATCAGCCGGGCGTGGTAGCGCGCACCTGTAATTCCGGCGACTCGGGAGGCTGAGGCAGAAGGATCGCCGGAGCCCAGCGGGTCGAGGCTGCGGTGGCCGGGAGCGGCCACTGCACTCCAGTCTGGGCGACAGAGTGAGACTCCAACTCAAAAAAAAAAAAAAAAAAAAAAAAAAAGCAATTACCCATTCCCTCTTTCTGCCTTCTCATCTCTGCTGTCTCTTAATAAGAGAACTAAATAATCATCGGAAATATAGTTTGCAGACCCGCAGCCCCCCAGCATTACATAGCAGTTATTGAGAGGTAGGTAAGAAGTAAAAAGATAGTAGGAAAATACCTGGCACACTCATTGTTACATACTCCTGTGACTCTCCACTCTCGGATGTGCAGAAACATAGAGAAACTGAAACATGGCACAGGAGTTATGTGATATGATCACTGCAACTGGGAATCATTTAAGATTTTATATTTGTATCACTGCAAACTACCAGATATTTCTATGTGGTCTTTGCTCTCATCACAATTTTTCACCCATTTAATTATGCCACTCTTTGTCCTTTAAAATTAATATTCTGAGATTTCATAATACATTTGAATAAGAATGTTGACTTCTCACCAAAATTCAGCTTCAAGGCTAGGATAAATTTCCTCCACAGGACAATTGACCTGAGACAAAACGAGCATTTAGAGAATTCGCCAAAAGAAGAAAGAGAAGCACAGTTGCTGATGAGGTTGTGAGTCCACTCTGATTGACTGAAGATGACAGAAAATTTCCAGGATGCAAGGTGGGGGCATTTCAGTCCTAAAAAGTATGTTCCTTTTCCAACTTTTCTGTCCATCTAAGTGATAGTGGGACTGTAGTGCTCTGAGATATAGCTCGATTCAAGTTTAATTATTTCACACACGTGTTACAGCTGTGGTTTTAGCAGATGTAACAGAACAGCATTCCACTGACAACCAAATAATTCTTGTGAATGAATACTGATTGTATATACACTGCAGTTTATCAAGCACAATGGGTCATCTTGCCCTATTAAGTACAGTACATGAAATTCAAGCTTATGGAGAATGATAGCAATATCTTGTACGTGGACAATGCGACAAATTTCCAGACATTCTTGGTTCTTTAGCTGATTGTCGATAACTATCTCTGTGAGCCTGGGTGAGTCATTTAAATTTTCTGTAAAATGGGATAATTAAATAGACTTTAAAGATGTTCAGATGAAAGGAATGATGTAAGTGCAAAGTAGTCTACTCATCCTTAGGAAGACAAATATTTTATCTACTCAAGAAAGTGAGTAGTACTAGAAAAACAATGGTCAAAAGAAAAAGACATTTAAGGAGAGCTTATAATTACAAGATGCTAATTTAACCAACTTATTAAGACAGGTATGTATTTTCTTTCATATATTATCTCTTTTGTAAGCTAAGAGATGCTATCTTTGCGATTATTTTAATGATGTTAGTGTCTCAAAAGAGCTATTCCTTATATGATTTATATTTCCCATGAGAATTTTAAAAGCATTGCTAATCATATTTTTAAGATGTTTAAAACGGTGCTGCACAAAACAAACATAAATTAATTTATTTTGTTCCAATACTTTGTTGTTTTGAGATTAACTACAGCTAAAAGTGCACACCTAATTCTTTTAGGTTGTAATACAATTTAGTTTCTGAATTATCAAATAGAAGTATGACAGCAATATTCTACACAAGATTTAGCCTCTTATCCTCTTGCCATTGCTAAATAGTACCAATGAGATTACAATCTCAAAAGCACAGATCCTGAGCAAATTTCATCCAATTTTGACATAATCTTAAGGTATTCTTTGCAAGTAATTTTCAATATTTATTTTTGTCAAGTTTTAACCCCAAATTGGGTACTGATTTTAAAATTGATTGGAACAAAATAGGAATTAAATGATTGTTGATTTAAATGCATAAATAAACAAAATAAAATAAAGGTTTTGTCAACAATTTTTTTTTTGAGAAATATATTTAAGATTTTTCAAGTACTTTTTAAGGCTGTGTTCTCATCAATATGTTTGCCAACTGACCAAACATAAAAGATGCTGAAAAAAAATTGTTTTTAATATATATTCAGGAAAAATATATAAGTTTTTTCCTTTACTTCCAAACCTCCAAAGTGGTCAATTCAATTGTCTTCTCTTCAAGAACTATAAACACATTCTTGGACTTCTAACAGCTAAGTAAAATGTTTATGTATAAACATTGCATTTTCATAGTCAACAATTCCTTTTCTACAGACTAATCACAATAAGGTTTGCATGGAATTGACAGTGACACTTTTTTTTTTTGAGTTGGAGTCTCACTTCGTTGCTCAGGCTGGAGTGCAGTGGCATGCTCACCGCCACCCCAGCGTCAACCTGCTGGGCCCCAACGATCCTTCCGTCTCAGCTTCCAAGTAGCTGTAACTACAGGTACACGCTACCACGCCCGGCTAATTTTTTGATTTATTGTAGAGATAAGGTCTTGCCAAGTTGCCCCGGCTGTTCTCAAACCTGTGGGCTCAGGCAATCTTCTCACCTCAGCCTCCCAATGTGCTGGGATTACAGCCTTGAGCCACCGCGCCTGGCCAACAGTGACACTTTTTAAACAGGTCCAACCTTCAAGCCACAAAGAAGTATTAACATGGAAAAATGAGGTGTGAAAAATAACCATCCTGGGGGTGCTTTTCTGGGGCAGGTCTCTAGCTTTCTGCTCCAGTGAAGGGAAGAATACAATTAATGCAATCTTAGATTTTTAAAACAAAGGGATGCATTCAAATTAGTCAGGCAATAATCATTTTTACTATCTTATCCAACATAGTAAGTTTACCAATAAGTTCCCTTCCTAATGCCAGAAAAAAATCCTTATTTCTACATTAACATGGGCACAATTTAAAAATGTTATGGAACAGTGCAAAAAAGAACAGTATGCTAACCAAAATTTAAAACTTCTTCTGGATCTGGTCATTACTAGGCCTCATATGGTTATATCCATGTGGTTTGCTGGGCTTCCTTGGCATTGTGAAAGAACTTGATACATGACCTTTACCCTGTGGCTAGGGAGAAAATTGGGGAATATTCCAAATCACAAAGTTCAAGAAATACGGCTAACTTCAGAATGAACTGAGTGAACAATGATCTACGAGTTCAGTGTTGTGAGTGCAGTCAGAAGTAAGGATTTCAGGACAAAGAAAATTCTTGCTAAGTTATGAGACAGCCCAGAGCCATTGAATTTTTAAAAGATCCCAATAGTTGGCTGGTGATACATGAGCCAGGTCTAACCACCTGGGAAAGGGCTGGCCAGGATCCATCAGGTTATCTGGGTAGGTTTCCCAGCAAACTAGAATGGAAATGACAACAGAACGTAGGGGATGAAAACTAGTTTGGTGATCACGTTGGTGCTATGTGGAAGTTTTCTTACTTTGTTCTGGCAGTACCCACAGGGTGCCCAGTCCTATTCCTGTGTAATTGAATATCAGCTAACCATATAGCTAAGAAGGAGGCAAAACCTGCGTTAAAACCCATCTTTCTGACTTCATAGCCCACAACCTTTATAAATAGCTTTCATACAAGAGGGAATACCTCTCCCCCCTGCCGATAAATGAATTTCTGGAGGGTGAGCCCCTTGAATTACAGGTTTCCCCTGCTGGATACGTGTTCTAGGAATCCACTGGCATCAGTGTACCACAGTTGGGAGAGGGTGTGTTTGGCTTCAGTGAATTTTGTGGGGGAGACTCTTTCACCATGCTTGCTCATTTCTTGGTGGGTGATTTACATGAACAACCTGCCCACACTGCACTAAGTGTTCAGCAGTTTTTGACCAAAAATGGTGTCATCCCTGTGCTCCTCCCTCCTTATTCATGCCAAGTGACTTTTTTTTCTTTCTCTTTTTGGTTTCTCCAATCTTTGAAGGGAAACATTTTGCCAGTGTGGAAGAGGGGAAACAAAAAAACAACAAAAGCTCTAAAAGGTACCAAAGTTGATGAGTTCCAAAACTGTTTTGAGCAGAGGAAAAAGTGTCTCGACAGGTGTATTGCAACAAAGAGTACTTTGAAGGTGACTGAAGTTTAGACATGTAAGAATAAATATATATTTTTTTACAAATAAATTCTGGGTTTTGGGGTTCCCCCACGCATACTAATTTTAATTTAGTCTTTATCATAATTCTGATAGGCAAGTATTTTTAATCATCAAAGTACAGATGAGAAAACTGTAATTATGTAATCTGCCCAAGGTCACTTAAGAGAAAAAATAAGGATAAGATTTATAAGACAGTCTCTAAGCCAGAAGTCAAAGGATATCAATTCTATGAATAAATAAGGGCTGATAATTCTTGGTATGCATTGCCTGTGAGAACAATCAGTACTCCAGCTAGGAAGTTGGGGGCCATATACAATAGGGTGATTTAAATCAGCATAATGACACTATGAATGAATGAATGGATGGGCGAAGAAGCCAGTAAACAGAAGCAGAAATAGGAAATCAGGAAGATAGCCAACCCATGACTGAAAACAGAATTATTCATCAGAAATGAGGCTAGAGAATGTGTAAAAGTTGGCAAAAAAGAGAGTGCTCTGAGACCTATTTTTTCTAGATAGTCTGAAAACTATTTATGCAATCACCATGGGCCAAATACATTGAGTTACTGTACTCATACTTGTGGGGAATTCATACAAATTAACAAAATATCCTGATTGCCTTTTCTAGCTGCTGCACACACAGGGCTGAACAAGACAAAGACCTTGACCTCCAAAAGGTTATATTCTGGTGTAGAAGATAGATAATGGAAAAACAAGTACATAAAGTAGCATTCAGTGGGTGCTAAGAAGAAAAATGATGATGGGATGCAAAACATAGGGCCTTGGAGAGAGTGTGATGAAGGATAACTTATCTGAGGTAAACCTGTTTGGAGCATGGAGAGAAACGGAACTAAAAAACTAGTCCTGTGAATATCAAGGGGAAGAAAATAAAAGGAGAAAACCTACAAAAAGTAAAGAAGCTTTATGTTTGAGCCAAATCAAGACCCATATGGCTGCAGCAGAGTAAGCAAGGAAGGATAGGAGTGACGGGTGAGGTCACAGAGAGAGGCGGGGCTCAGACCATGTAAGGCTACCAGTGGGAGGAGTTTGGTCCAAGTCTGAAAGTGACTCGCTTGATTAACACTTTCAAAAAGTCAATAGGTAGACTAGTTAAAGAAGTAGCCCAGTGCTACGGTTTGGATGTTTGTCTCCTCCAAACCTCATGTTGAATTTTGATACCCAATGTTGGAGGTAATGCTTCATGGGAAGGGTTTGTGTCATGCAGGAATATCCCTCATGAATAGATTCATGCTCTCCCTCAAGGCTAAGTTCTCACTCTAGTAGTTCCCAAGAGAGCTGGGTTTTTATTTATTTATTTAATTTCCACATATGAGCAGACACAGTCAGGCTGCTCCCTCCGAGAACTGGTTTTTAAAGAGCCTGACACTTTCTCTCTCTTTTTCTTGCTTCCTCTCTCATCATGTGATCTCTGCATACTCCGACTTCCTTTCTCCTTCTGCCATAAACAGAAGCAGCCTAGGGCTCTCACCTAATACAGACGCCCAATCTTGAACTTTCCAGTCATCAGAATCATGAGCCAAATGAATCTTTTTTTTTTCTAATGAATTACCCAGCCTCAGGCATTCCATTATAGTAACACACCAAACAGACTAAGACACCAAGGTTTGAGAGTATGGTAGCTTGGACAAGGTGGTAGCACTGGAGATGGTGGCCTTTGGGTACAAAGGGATATAGAAGAGAATTTGGTTTTTTGTTTGTTTGTTTGTTTAAGTTGGAGTCTCACTTTGTCGCCTAGACTGGAGTGCAGTGGACACTCCTGGCCACCGCAGCCTCGACCTGCTGAGCTCCGGTGATCCTTCCGCCTCAGCCTTCCAAGTAGCTTTTGTTTATCAGAACCTGGGGATGAGGGAACAAGTCAAGAAAGATTTTCTAGGTGTTTTAACCTGGCAACTGAATAAGAAGAACTGTCACTTTTCAATGAGAAAGACTGGAGAAGCGGCAGGTAACAGATGGTGGTAGGGAGGAGTAGTGGGTGGTGAACAGGATGTTTCATCAAGAGCTTAGTATTGGAAAAACTATGTCTAATAGGACCATTAGACAGACAAGCAGAGATGTTGAGTAGTAGCGGCAGATATGCTTTGGAATTCAGAAGAAAAGCCTAGGCAAAAATGATTAAGAGTTATCAGTGTACACATGGTATTTAAAGCCATGGGACTGAAGACAGCTCTTTCTAGTTAGAGAAATAATTGTGATGCAATCACCCATGTTATTACCTCTTGTATGAAGACACAAACACCAGGTCACTTCAAGGTTTCCTATTGTAAGAATTAAATACTTTCATGGTAAAACACCAACTTAATAATATATACTTTAGTGATTATGCCTCTTGGATGGGATCCATGATGGTCCTTATTGTGAGCTCATCATCTTTCCACACATGCATTTATTCATTCATTCCTATATCAAGCTTTTACTGGCTACTATTTGTACGATAATAAATGGGAATTGGAGATAACCAAGGATGAGAGACAGAACTGCTGCACTTAAGGAAGCTCAAAGCCAAGGGGGAATGAAAGATATCTCCCTACTAATCATTATAATAATGCATAGTATGATGAGATTAATGGAAAGGCGTATGGAAGCTCAG
Organism: Tarsius wallacei; assembly: GCA_963574415.1. NCBI lineage: Eukaryota > Metazoa > Chordata > Mammalia > Primates > Tarsiidae > Tarsius > Tarsius wallacei. Next base: position 4,165 of record CAUYQG010293568.1, on the reverse strand, counting down.
AGAAGTGAACACCTAGCAGTCATGGGTAGGAACTACAGAAGGCTTCACACTGGGGGTCATATTGGAGTGAAATCTTAATGCCGTTAACTTGGTGAACAACAGAGAAAAGGTTGTCATCTAGAAGAAAAAATATGGTATATTATGCAGAATAATGAAGCCCCAATTCAGGTCTAAAATTTCAATAACTTACTTATTTTAATAATGACTTTATTATTTATGTGTTTACCACTTTCTATGTACCTACCGCAATATATACTTCATATGAAAAAAAAATGAGGGAGTAAGCAGAGAGTACTGTAATTACTGAGTATTTTTAGGTGGGAGTACTAAGCCAAATATTTTACACACATATAAAATTCGGCATCACATATCTCCCACAGATGTGTTTACCAGCACTAAAAAGAACCGAGATGCAAAAGAATAGTCTAGCTCTTTCATCAAGGTCACCCAACTGAGAAAACAGTAAGCCAAGAATGGAGCTCAGGTATCTCCAAAACCCACTTTCTTATATGATTTTCTAAAATCCTTTTATAGGTCAGTGCTGATTTCATCATCTTCATCACATCCTTATAAAACAGTTTACAACCATTTGTATGGGAGAAAATGCTTTGAAAAATTACACACAACTAGTCAATGACAAAACACTTGCTTCCTAAGATAAGAAGAGCTCAGTCTTTAAGAATACAGACTAAGAAGATGAAACAGCTGCTCTGGCTCCCCTGCTTGCTGTGTGACCTTGGTTGGGCAAGTTCGTTAAAATTTTTCAGCCTCAGCCTCTTCGTCTGCAGAATAGGTATAATAGTAATCCCTGTCTGTCTCATAGAGTTGTTTGGATAATTAAGTGCAGTAACATTTGAAAAACTCTTTGAAAAGCATCTTGCCTATTGACAAGGGTTTCATAGTGTAGCTAGGATTATTATCCAGGTCAGAGACAGGAGGGTGGAAGGGTTAAGAGTTAGTTTTCCACTACCACCATGGCCTGGCAGGACATTCCGACCTCTCTCCTCTTATTGACTGTTTGACCTTGAACAAGTTGCTCAGCTTACCTTGTACAGTGTCCTCATTTATATATTGGGGATAATAAAAACACATACCTTACAGGATTGCTGTGAAGATTCAATATATTAATACATCTGTAAGATTTAGAAAGATGTATGGCACCCAATTCGTGTTCAATAAATGTTAAATATTAATATTCTCTCTTGATCCACTCTGATATCCAATATGCTCCAAGTGCCTTCTGAGCATCAGACAATAGTTATTGTGAAAAACATAATTATTTCCCTTACAGAGCTCAAATTCCACAAAATCCACACTTTGGATACTTTCATGAATCAAATCTATAAATATTTAGAGTTTTGCCTGACGCTAATCACCATCAATGCTTTCACTGCAAGGCAATAAATACCAGGAATTTTTATGAGGAGGATTATAAATAGGACAGATGTTTTTGTTCATAAATTGGGCAGTGACCTCAATCATTAATAAACAAACCGGGGCCAGAGAGGAAAGAGAATATAAAGAGTAATTTGGTAAGAAATCCAATAAATTTTTTCAACACAAATAATCAAAACAGAGAATTTATTCTTAATTGTGCCATGCTAATGGCTTCTGTTAAAGCGAAAATGATTAAATCAAATTTGGCTTTAATTTGTTGAGGTTAGATGGAGTTTTCCCCAATGTAATAAATTACACTGAGAGCAAGTCAAATAATGGAAAATTTACTATGAGTTTGCTGTTGCATGCAAATAGAATGAAACAAGAAACAATTCAAGAGTTATTTAGCATATAGTCCACTGTATTATTAAAACTTCACATACCTTTACCATTGCTGATTAGTTGCAAAAAAAAAAAAAAGAATTACTTTTACATCAAGGCTGGGAGATATCAAAACCTTCCAGCCATGGCCCACTGGGGTCTTCTTGATACCAACCATGTGTGTGGTCAAAACATCATTTCACCTCCAAAGATTTCATAAGAATCATGGAATGCTTCTGCCGAGTGACACGCCAGAATTGATTGTCACCGCCTTCTCATTTTGTAAATTAGGAAATTGAGGCCGAGAAATGTTTAATGACCTCCCCAAGTCCCACTTGGGTCAGAGCTGGAAGATGAAGTTACTTTGTGTTCCATTCATACAAATGAAAATCAGGTGGAGAGACTAAACTCAGAGGTCCCAATCTCTCCTCCTGAAGCTTATTTGCTACTCATAAAACACAATTTCCCGAAAGCTCTTCTTTCTCTATGTAAGTGGGTTTGAACCTAGTCTTCGGCTACCCAACAGCTCTGTCCCAACTTTTGTTTTTATTTTAAAAGTTGCCCTAGGGTAGAGTGTAAACGCTAAATATTTTTTTGAAGAAGTTATTTCAATGAACTTGTCTGTTTTCTTTTTCTTTTTTTTTTAAAGCTTCAGAGAAATTAGTGGGCTACATCTGTATCTATCAGGAAAGGGAAAAAAAACAGAGAGTGGGAGTATAATTGAAAATTGTAGGCAAAGAAAGTTAAAGCACCTGCGAACAGAACAGAAGGAAAGGCCACAGGGGGTAATGCAGGGTCACAGCAGAAAGAAGGAGAAAGATAATCAGAGTGACTCGGAAATTTTCACTTGGTATCGAAACAGAATGTGGTAAATTTAATCTGTCACGAGGAAGCTGGCCTACTAGACACTGGCAAAGGGTAATTAAGGAGTCACTCTCCAAAGAAAACTATTTTTATAAGCGGAAATCAATGGGTATATTCGCACCACCACCACCTTCTGCCACTGAATTTGTGGCTTTGCATTTCACCTGAAGGGGCTGATTAAATCACTGCCACTTGGAGCGGAACAGGGACTTGTAATCTTTACACTGCGCTGCGTTAATCGGACCAGCAGCTGTGAGAAGGACAGCTAGCCCTGAACTGTTGCACTGACAGCATTAAGTGGAGTAGAAAGAGACGTAGTCAATTTCGGAAACTACTCTGGTGCCCAGCACCAGTTATGTCAGTCTAAAGGAGAAAAGACAATATGTCCAGGAGACTTGTCTAAGGTCAAGGCTTAATCGTGAGAAGATGATTTGCTCCTCCTTACCATGCCAACTCCTGCTGGGAGGACTTTTTTTTTCATTCCCCTAGCTCCTACTCAAAATTTAAACTAGAAAGAATGGGGGGAAAGCTAAGAAAGAAAAAGAAAAGAATCCAGATCTTAGGGCCCTGGCTGGCTGAAGTTTTGCTCATTTCTACACTAAAAATGTGATAGGCAGAGCCAGTAATCAAACACAAATCCTTTCTCCTAGTCCAGGACCCTTAGATTATGACAGAAACCCAAAGTACAGCTCTAATCCTTGCACTGGACATGAAGGGTCAGGTTATCATAGGGTCTTTCTTGAACTCATTCAGCAGTTCCCTATTAGATTTATTCACAGTTAAGAATTCTCCAGACACCAGCTTGTAGAGATTGGGTATTCTTATCAATGGACAAACAGCCTTACTTCTCAACAGTATTTGCATAATTTTCTCCACCCAAAAGAGTTTAGCTTCCCAAATATTCTCCATTCTTCTAGCTCACCCCAAATTCACTATCCTTCACTTTCATTCTAACAATGTATCATAGCTCTGTATTATCTAATACCATGTGATGTGGATATTTTGTTTGATTGTTTTTCTCTGTACCATTGTGTACAAGAAACCATAATAAGTACTCTACTTCATTTTGTTAGAGTTTGGGTTTAAAAAATACCAGGTCAAAGTTTCCATATGCCAAGAACCCAAGCTAACCGATGACATTCTATTTAAATTTCATTGTTCATATCTTTAGATGGCATCATTTAGAGTCTACCAATTGCTTTTTAAATGCACTGTCAAGTTGATTTGGCACGTAAAAGAGGTTTCTGGCAACTTTTACTTTTATTTTTATTTTTATTTTTTTTTTGAGTTGGAGTCTCACTCTGTCGTCCCTACCGCCCGCTGCAGCCTCAACCTGCTGGGCTCCGGCGATCCTTCCACCTCAGCCTTCCAAGTAGCTGGAACTACAGGCGCGCGCTACCAGGCCTGGCTAATTTTTTGACTTATTGTAGAGATGAGGTCTCGCCAAGTTGCCCAGGCAGGTCTTAAACCTGCGGGCTCAGGCAATCCACTCACCTTGGCCTCCCAAAGTGCTGGGATTACAGGCTGAGCCACCGAGCCTGGC
>CAUYQG010293565.1:0-41833 GCA_963574415.1 Tarsius wallacei | reverse complement strand
ATCCCATCACTTTGGGAAGCCGAGGCGAGTGATTGCCTAAGCCCATGGGTTTGAGACCAGCCTGGGCAACTTGGCAAGACCTCGTGTCTACAATAAATCAAAAATTAGATGGGCATGGTAGCGTGCGCCTGTAGTTCTGGCTACTTGGAAGGCTGAGGCGAAAGGATCGCTGGAGTCCAGTAGGTCATCACTGGAGTGGCTGTAAGTGTGCTACTGCGCTCCAGCCTGGGTGACAGAGTGAGACTCCAACTCAAAAAAAAAAAAAAGAAAGGAAGAAACACCCCACCCAGTAAGGTCTTCCTTGCACAGCCCTGGGGGAAGACATGAGATCTCCGTCTAACTTACCCTCCTCACCTCCTTCCTGGGAAAACTGACAAGCGTCCAAGCTAAGGGTGGAGATGGAGAGCCCTCAAACTGATGGGGGAGACAAAGACTCTTCTAGCATGATGGGGGAGGTAGGAATCTGTCTGTGACATACACTGTGACAGATACATCTAGAGATGAACAGGACCCCGTTCTTTCTCTTAGGAATTTCATGATCCTACGTGCGCAATCCCACAACTGGCAGAGGAAGGGCCGAGGTAGAAGCATGCATGTCTGTGGGGGACAGAACTCTAGACTCCCTCGTATGCCACACAGAATCTTGCAGCAGTGGCTTGTGAGATTTGGGGGGGCTTGTCCTACAAAACCACCTCAGTCTCTAAGCCATCACTGTGTAAACCCAGCGCTCCCCAGGAACCCAGTTTGAGAACCACGAGTCTATCTACTATATAGTAATCAGTCTCAAGCCTCACATTTGGGGTGTGCATGGGGGAAGCAGGGGAAGGGCTGCTAACAACTCAACTGTGATTCAGGGAATGGTGTGAAGGGTAGAAGTGGGAATCGAATAGAGACCAAAGTCTCATCTAATTGGGTGACAAACCCTCAGCTCCAACCACAAGGAGCAGTAGCAGGGTCACCAAGACTGTCCCCCTCCCCATAGGCTGCCATCTAATGACTTCTTTCTTCCCCCGAAGCTGTCCTCAAGGAAGATGCTGAACAGATCCCAGTTGTATAAAAGTGTGGGAGGGAGAGGGTGGTTTGCTTAGGTTGAGATTGTTCACTCTGGAGCTCAGAAGTCATGACTGTAATCCCAGGACATTGGGAGGCCAAGGCGGGAGGATTGCTTGAGGCCAGGAGGTCAAGACCAGCCTGGGCAACATAAGGAGACCCTGTCTCTACAAAGAAAAATTAAAAGTTGTCCAGATATGATGACACATGCCTGTAGTCCTAGCTACTTGGGAGGCTGAGGCAGGAGGATTCTTTAGCCCCAGAGTTTGAGGCTGCAGTGAGCTATGCTTGCACCATCGCACTCCATCTTGGGTGACAGAATGATCCTCTACCTCAAAATGAAAACAAAAACAAAAACAAAAGTTTCACTCTGCCTGTCACAGAGTTAGTTTTCTCCTTTTCTTTCTTTCTTTTTTTTTTTGAGTTGGAGTCTCACTTCGTTGCCCAGACTGGAGAGCAGTGGCACAGTCACAGCCACCCCAATGTTGACCTGCTGGGCTCCGGTGGTCCTTCCACCTCAGCCTTCCAAGTAGCTGGAACTATAGGCACACACTACCATGCCCAGCTAATTTTTGATTTATTGTAGAGACGAGGTCTCACCAAGTTGCTGGGGCTGGTCTTGAATCCTCGGGCTCAAGCAAGCCACTCACCTTGACCTCCCAAAGTGCTGAGATTATAGGCTGAGCCACCACGCCCAACCATGGAGTCAGTTTTCAATAGAGCAACCCAGGGGATGAGGAGCCTGAGCCAGGGGCAGTCCCCCTGAGGCTGAAGAAGCAGCTTGGGAAGGGAGGCTTCCCAGCTGGAGGCCAAACTTCTGGGGGTGGAGGAGGGTAGTCAAGGAGCGTGGCCACAGATGAGGTCTGGGGGCCTGGAGGACCTGAATCCTCCAAGAGGACCTGAATCCCATCCCAGACAACACACACATGGGCCTGGCAGGCCCAGGTCAGCCTGGGCATCTCACTATGTGATGAAAAAAAAGGCGAGGAGGTGGTTACCAGAATGTGGATCACTTGCTCAGGGTCCAGCCCCTCAACAGAAACTCCGTTCACTTCCACCAGCTTGTCTCCAGCATACAGCAACCCTAGGCAAACAGAGACAGAAAACACAGGACACAGAGAAAGATTAAAAACAAAAACAAAAACAGAGGTGGCGATCCCAGTAGCTACCTAACAAAAGTGCTCACCCAAGCGTGTTCTAAAATTTCAATTTATTGTCAAAGAATAATAATGAAACAACCTAGTTATTCCAACTTGCACGACCACCAGGAATGTGTGTGCATTCCATTTTTACGCCTTTTCACCCACACTTGGTGTTCCCTGATGGGTTTTTAAAAAATTCTTTGCTAATCTGATGTTGTCAAATGGAACCAGAGCACTGGTAAGAAGATAGCACCAAAAACAGAAAGGGTGGGGTCGTCCATAGGTGAGATGTGAAGAAGAGATGGGGGAGGTCGTCTTCAAAAGAAGAAAGGCAGAGAATCTTGGGGTTCAAGAGTAAGCCTTGAGAAATACAAGGTAGAACAGGGGTGTCATCAGAGAGATGAGACCAGAAGTGGGAGGATATCACAGGACAAAAGCCAAGGACGAGGTGTCGACAGCATCACATGTGGTAGAAAAGCAGAAACAAAACTGAGGGAGAAGGAGGGGCCTTTGAAGCTAGGGGACCCTCGGTGTTCACAAGGAGAATGTGGCCGTGGAAACCCTGGCAGGGTCTCAGGGGCTGTAGGGGCTGAGGCCGAGGGGCAGCAGGTGGAGAAGTACACATTTCAGAAGCAGAGTGGTAACAGGGCAAACACCTGGCTGCCTGGCACCTCACGATGGGGAAGACATAAGCCCTTTTGGAAGCAGGAGGACCACATGGAAAGAACAAGCTGGGAATCCAGAGCCGGGCAGGCCTGGGCTTGAAGCCTGACTCAAGCTGTGTAAGCGTGAGCAAGTGAATTGCTTCCTAATCTCCTCCAGCCTCAGTTTTCTCATTTGTAAAATGGCATTACAATACTTGCCTTTGAGGTCGTGAATGTGGTGCCTAGGATGGGAGGGATGAGGCAAAGGAGGGGAGTAAGATTTCTCTGGAATAGTTGTTTCTTCTTTCTTCATTGCTTTACCCAAGCAGTGGAACTTAACAAAGCCTTGGCCTAAGCTGGGAAGTGGGCATTTCTCTGGGAAGAAGACTAAACAGTCAAGGCTTCTGTTTATCTGGTAACACTTGTCCCCTGCCACTCCAGCTCACCACTCCTCTCAGCCAGTCCACCGTGGATGATCCGGGCCACCAGGATGTCCCCTGTCATCTCGTGGCGCTTGATGGTGGCTCCCTGGAGAGAGAATACACAAGATCCCTCTGATAGCCCACAAGACTTTTCTTCCAGTGGATTCCCTCTAGTGTTGCAGCTCTGGTCTTTCAGACAAGGATATTAACACCAGCCAGAAATTGCCCTGTGGCCCGTCAGTCATACCATGTCATCAAAAAGGAAGGACCAGGTTGGATGCAGTGGCTCACACCTGTAGTTCTGGCACTTTAGGAGGCTAAGGTGGAAGGATCGTTTGAGGTTAGGAGTTTGAGACCAGCCTGGGCAGCATGGTGAGACCGTGACTCTACAAAAACCAATTAAAAAATTTAGTCCCAGCTTCTCGGGAGGCTGAGGCAGAAGGATTGCCTGAGCCCAGGAGTTTGAAACTGCAGTTAGCTATGATCACATCACTGCACTTGGGCAAAAGAGCAAAACTGTTTCTAAAAACAAAAAAGGAAAGACTGTCCAACTTTGGTTTCCTGAGGTCTCAATCCAACCACATAGACATAAAAGAATACGTCGATCCTTCCATAGATAAAGAAAGCTCCCACAATTACAGCCTAATTAGAGGGTCTATTCTTAGAAAACCAAATTAACGCCTTACTTATCTTTCCATTAATAGAAGGAGAAGAACTTAGGCAAATGAATTGGAATTGAGTGAAATGCATACATGTCCGAAAGTCAAAGAATAAAATTAAATATGTACATCTTATTTCTCCCCCAAATATCTGTAAATCTTGTCTTACTTTTCAAAAAAGAAAAACCCTAGGCAGAAATCTTTCCCTAGTGAAAACATTATGACATGTAACATGTTTGAAGCCACAGGCATACAGATTGCAGTCATTATCAGTACTATATGAGGGGAGACCAAAAAAACCCCGGAATTATTCTTTGGAGGGTGGGCCCCTTGCGGTACTCAGAATATGTTCCTCTGCATCAAACGGTCAACCAGGGTTTTTATCTGGAAGTGTTGAGGTTGTGTAATTATTTGCGGAAGAAATTTCCCAAGTTGTGACAAACAGGTGACTAGTTCTTCCATCATGACGACACACCTGCCCACACCACACTGAGTGTTTAGCAGTTTTTGACCAAAAAAGGCATGACTCCTCTTGCCCCACCCTCCCTATTCACCCAATCTAGCCTCAAACAACTTTTTTTTTTGGTTTCCCTGGATGAAAAAAAATTCTCAAAGGGAAACATTTTGCCAATGTGAAAGCGGTGAAATAAAAAACAGCAGAAGTACTAAAAGGTCTCAAAATGGATGAGTTCAAAAACAGTTTTGAGCAGTGGAAAAGCACCTGAGTAGGTGTATTGCATCAAACGGAGAGTACTTTGAAGGTGACTGAAGTTTAAACATGTAAGAATAAATACACAATTTTTAATAAATAAATGTCAAGGTTTTCTGAAGTCCCGCCTTGTATGTTTGAACACAGATAAGAGGACTGTCCTGGTAACTACTAGACAGAACTTAGCTCACCATGAACCCTGGTATAATTCGAGATGAAAAGGTAAAATGACTTCCTTACCAGGGGCTGCTGATTTTTCACCAAACAAACAATCCGCATTGCTTCCTCACTCTCAGGGATGTTGTCCGGCAGTGGGGGGAGAAGGGGCTCGAAGTCCTTCTGAGCTATCGTGTCATGGGCACTGAGCAATGCCTAGACAGTAAGGAAAAGGTGAGAACGTGTAATACGTGGTATACAGTCATCTAGAAGATGGCGACTCAGTACTATGGAAGACACACAGCAACAAAAGACACTGACATGTACACACCAAGCATGGTTCTACACGTTTTATGTGAATCAATTCAATCTTCACAATAATTCTATGAGGCGGGTGCACTTATTGTCCCTGGTAAGATACTGGGACAAGGAACAGATCTATATGCAATGAATAATACACTCGTTCATTTCTGCTAAGATATGTTGTTCTTATTTTCTGGAAGCCCATGTAATCTATGGGTTCCTATCAAGTTTGAACTACAAAACAACTTTGGAATATTTTTCCTAATTAAGACAAAATAAAAGTCAGTCATAAAACATCTTGCAGCTTAATTCATCAGTAATGCCCAAGTGCCTGTGTGGAACAGAATGAAAAGTAGCTCCCTGGTCTAGGACGGATCAGAGTTTCTTCGAAAAGCCCACCATGTTAAATCTTCATTTCATGGGGTGGAGAAATTGTCATTCTACAGCCCTGCCTGAGATTGGGATTTAGTTGCAACTCAGAGACAATTCTCCAAGTAGTGTGTGCTGTTGAGGATATTTGTGAACTATAATTTTTGGCTCATAAATTCCAGTGCAGAGATTTTCTTAAAGTTTTAATCTGTTGATAGATTAATCTCCAAATCTGTAAGTACTACGATGTAGGTTTCCGTTCTGTAATCAGATGTTCCTCATACACCCCTTCTCAGGAGTAACAATCATTATGCTATAAATCCCAAACACCTTTGTACATATCCAAAATGTAAAATATTCCCAAGTTGAAAAGGATGTATGGAGGTGCTTCCTCTATAATTAGATGCTTCTCTAGAAGCTTTGCTCCCGCAGAATTTTAGATGGACCGTGGCTTTGTGGGAGAAACAAGAGACCATGGAATGTTCCAGATGCTGCCTCATGCATGATTGACAACACTGAGCCTGTCACATCATGTTCCATATGTTTGAGACAGCCCATTGGCCACCCATGCACAGTAACAGGATGTCTATTCCGAGAGCCCATTTCCCACCAAAGGTATTTCTTCTTCCCAGATCCCTTAATGTGCTGGCTGGGCATATCTCTTCTGTTTCAGCAAGCACCTGCCTTGAAGTGCGGGGCCTGGAGGGTCCGTCTCAGTTCTTGGATCTCAGGGGAAGGTGGAGTCTCCAGCAACAGCTCCACTACCTGGTTCATGGAAAAACACACACCATGACGTTAAAATAAACTTTATCCCCTGGTTATTCTCACCCAGGCTGGATAACAAATACATCTACTAACATGCTGTCGACCTTCAGCAAGTTATTGGAACTTTTTAAAAGCCATCTTTAAGGTCAGGAACCTACTGTCTTTCCTTATTCAGTACACTTTGCTACAGCAAGTAGAATTCGAGATTTGGGATAATGCTAAACCCTGACATGGAGCCTTGGAGGAAGAGCGGACTAACTTTATAACTGCGTGTGTACCAAGGTGCTATTCCTCTATGGCTCTAAAATAGCTGTTTGCTAATGTCAGTGCTTTCCAGGCTTATTCATCTACATGAGTGTCTCTAGGTACATTCCTGGGGAACTCAGAAACTTAACCCCATGGGACGCTCTCCAAATAGAAATTGGGAATAATAATTTCTATTTCAGAATGTTATTGGATTAGCAAATTTAATGTTTGTCGCAATAAAAACTGCTAAACAGAATCAATTTTGAACCCTCTGCTGTGGTTTAGATGTTCTGCTTTCAGGAAATATAAGACCTTTCAAGACTTCAATCATCCCCACCCATGAACTTTCACCAGTCTCCCGTCATAATATGCAGTCAAATGAAAACTACATACCTCATCAGCAAGGGTACCTGCATAATCAATGTTTGTATACCTAACCCTGAATTGTACCCCACATCCTGATAATAAATATATATATAAATGAAAAAAGGGATTGGCAATAGTGGGAATCTGCTGGGGGGGGGCACACCTCATCTACAAGGGTACCTGCATAATTAACATTTGTATACCTAACCCTGAATTGTACCCCACGTCTTTAAAATAAAAAATATAAAAAGTCAAAAACAACAACAAAAAAGAAAACTAGCGGTTTACAAAGCTTTGTCTCCAGTCACCAGGATTACAGTAGAATAAAACATCATATGTATATTCTCCTGTGGAAAACTGGGGACAATTTGAGTTGTTGATTATTGGATAGAGTGTTTTTTCTTTCTTTTTTGTTTTCTATTTTTTAAAAATGTGTTTTGGGCAATAAATAATAAATAGATTACACTTATTCATTCATTCATTCAACAAGTATTTATTGAACACCTACTAGGCACTGGGCACTGTTTTAGGTGATGCAAAAACAATAGTGAACAGGCAGACAAAAGTCCCCATGCTCATGGAGTTCACATTCTAGTGAGGAGACACGGATGATACATAAAATATATAAGTAAAATAGTTTCGTTTGTTGATGAGAAGAGTTAAGAAGAGAAATAAACCAAGGAGGATAGCTAGGGAGTGCCAGCAGGGGATGCCATTTAAAAGGTGGCCAGGGAACTCCTCACCGAGAAGGTGACATCTCAGTGGAATTGGCAGGAGATGAGGGGCAAACCATGTGGCCACATGGGCAACACATTGCCGACATAGAAAACAGCACGTGCAAAGGGTCTGTGGTGGGAGCAAGTCTGATGGACTCAAACAGCCACAAAGGGCCAATGTGGTTGGAGCAGAGCGAATGGGGAGAGCAGGAGTGTGACATCAAAGAGGTTATGGCAGCTTGATGGTACGTGTGTGTGGCGGCCACATAAGGACATTGGCGATTACTCTGAGAGGCGAAGTCACTTGAAGGGTTGGAGCAGAGTAGTGGCATAATTTGACTTGCTTTGACTCTCTCTGGCTGCTGTGTTGGGCAGGAGTGGAGGCAGGAGACCAGGCAGGAGACTAGACTGCATGTTCCTTGTAAGTGATGATGACGACTTAGATCAGGTGGCACAGAGGTGGTAAGATTCCAGATCTCTTTTAAAGTAGAGGTGAGGCTGGGCTCGGTGGCTCAGCTTGTAATCCCAGCACTTTGGGAGGCTGAGGCAAGTGGATTGCCTGAGCCCGTGGGTTTGAGACCAGCCCAGGCAACTTGGTGAGACCTCGTCTCTACAATAAATCAGAAATTAGCTGGGCGTGGTAATGCGCAGAGTTCCGGTTACTTGGAAGGCTGAGGCAGAAGGATCACCGGAGCCCAGCAGGTCGACACTGGGGTGGCTGTGAATGTGTCACCGCACTCCAGCCTGGGCAACAGAGTGAGACTCTGATGCCAAATAAATAAGTAAATAAAGTAGAGCTGAGAGGATTTGCCATGAGATTAGCTATGAGTTATGAGAGAAAGAGAGCGTCAAAGATGACGAGAACGGAGGTGTCAAGACAGCTCGCAAAGGCTGCAGGAGAGGGGGATGGGGGTGGGCGGGGTGGAGAAGGACCAGGGGGCACTCATGCTGGGACATGTTAAGCTTGAGGGGCACATTAAACATCCAAGTAAGGTGGAGAGAAGGCAGGTGGATGTTTGAGGCTGGAATCTGGGGAGACCTCCAGGCTAGAGATGTAGACTTGTGAATCATGACTGTAACATTACCTTGTTTATGTAGGCACTTCGAGTTCAAGGTTGAGGGAAAAAATAGAGAAATGGACGCGTGCTGAAAATGTGTGTGAGGGAGGGAGGGTTAATTTGGGGAGAGAGCCAGTCAACTTTCTTCTTTGTATTGAAGTTCGTTATTAGATACAAGGGGGTACCCGAAAAAAACCAGAATTATCTTTTGTAGGGTGGGCCCCTTGTAGTACAGGGTTCTCCCCTAGATAAGTGTTCTAGGAGCCCATCGGCATCAGCATACAGCTAGCGTTGTTGTGAGAGGCTGCTTTTGGCTTCAGTGAATTTTTTTTTTTTTTTGAGATTCTTTCGACGAATTTGCCCAGGTGATTTACGAGCACTCCTGTCCACACCACACTGAGTGTTCAGCAGTTTTTGACCACAAATGGCATGACCCCCATGCTCCACCTTCCATATTAACCCTATCTCACTCCAAGTGACCTTTTTTGTTTCCTCAGATGAAACAAGTTATCGAAGGGAAATGTTTTGCTGATATGGAAGAGGTGAAACAAAAAATGGCAGAAGCACTAAAAGGCATTAAATTTGATGAGTTCAAAAACTGTTTTGAGCACTGGAAAAAGTGTCTTGATAGATGTGTCACATCAAACGGAGAATACTTTGACAGTAACTGAAGTCTAAACATGTAAGATAAGTACACAATTTTTATAAGTAAATTCTGGGCTTTTGGGGTCCCCCTTGCAGGTAATCATCAATGAGACTTTTCCGTGAGAGCCTTTCATTCACTTAAGCCAGCACTGCGCGTAAGACAGGTGATGTCAGAGCTCTGCTGTCCTGTGGAATCAAGTCTCCTCACCTCCTGGGACAGCGCCTGTGCATGAGGTGTGGCGGGAACTGGCTTCTTTCCTTTAAATTCCTGGAGGCAGTCGTAGATCTGCAGAAGGGCAGGGCGAGGGTGGGAGCATGCATATTGGTAACATGACTACTCACATTCGGGATTTAAGACTCTCAGGGGGAAGGAGCAGCTGAATAACACAGTGTGTGTTGGTCTTTAATGAGGGTTGTCCCTAGCTGCCAAGGAAGAATTCACTTGAGCTTGGTGGCTCCAACCCTTCAAGGGCTTAATTCTTGGCTACTACTGAGAAGCTGGTCCTCCCCCAAGCAATCTCATGGATAAAAATAAATTCAAACTTTTCCTCTTGCTAACCTGGTAAGGGCACGGTATCTGGGGCTGAGGTCACTACATTTGTAGATGATCCACAAAGGGACATCTCAAGGGAGGGGGCTCTTCGGGACCAGAGACCTGTGAGGACCTCTGTGCTGGGCAACTGGGCAAGGCACCGGCTGTGCGATTCAGGGTCCACTGCGAGTTCTGAAGGAGAGGCTGGGCTCACAACAGATGCTCATCTGCGCTCTGCTCTTTGGGACTGTCTGTCTCCCATTCCTCCCTTAATTCTGTAGGACAAGCTCAGTTTTCTTTTTCTTTTCTTTTTCTTTTTCTTTTTTTTTTTTTTGAGTCAGGGCTTCACTCTGTTGCCCAGGTTGGAGTTCAGCAGCATGATCACAGCTCACTGTAGCCTCAACCTCCTGGGCTCAAGCAATCCTCCCGCCTGAGCCTCCTGAGTAGCTGGGACTATCGGTATGTGCTACCACACCCAGCTAACTTATATTTTATTTTTATTTTTTGTAGTCACGAAATCTCACTATGTTGCCCAGGCTGATCTTAAACTCTTGTCCTCAAGTGATTCTCCTGCCTCGGTCTCCCAAAGTGCTAGAGTTACAGACATGAGCCACCATGCCCGGCTTATGCTCATTTTAAAAATTCCGACTTGGTCTCTGCTGACCACAGGAATTTGCTTCTACACCAGGATCTCAGGCTGGGCTGAGTTCACCCAGGTCTTCCTGGCTCCCCAGTGCAGCCCTTAATCCGGAACTGAGATGGAGATGGAGAAACAGGCCCAAGGGGCAGGCTTGGCCTGGCCTTTTCTGCTGAGATGACCCACTTCCCTGCTGTACGTCAGGGCCAGTGCTCACACCCACCTAGAAGAGATGGAGGCTGACCGAATGATGCCAATAGCCTACCGGTGGTGATTCAGGGCAGTGCCCATAGCGGTAGGCACTGTCTTAGCTGATCCCAGGGGAAAATGTCTGGTAGAAACAAGCACTAAAACAAGCGCTATAAGGAGTCCTTCATGTTCATGCTGAAAGTGTGTCACTGTTATTGAACACGCATTGTAAAACTGACTCCATTTCACACTTAAGTGAAAGAAACCTCCACATCCCTGAAAAAACTTCAAATCTTACCAAGATGTGCACGGGATGACAAAATTACAGTAGTACACCTATTATTATCTACTAATGGATGCTAGTGAACCATGCGTGACATTTTAGCCAAATTAGAAAATGAGAAACTTTAGAGTAAAAAATTTTAAGGTACCTCAGCAGAACGATAGATATCTCACTTTTTAAAATTTTAACAAATAGGAATAATTTTTTAAAGCATTTTTATTTGTCCAAAGTTGGCCTCAAGGACAAAGGGTTGGAGCCAGCTGGCCAGGCCCTGCTGGTGGCCACTGTGGTGGCCTCATGATTCCAGAAGGCTCTGGAAGAAAAATAGTTGGGGGGAGGAAAGAGAGGCACTACCATCTTCTTCTCTACCAGAGTTAATTCCTTCCTAAGCTAAGAAATTTGCATAACTCTTGTCTGAGAATCGTCCTCTAAGAACTTTTTTTAGATTGAAACTTCCTGCCAATTTACAAGTGATACCATTGGGTAAGTAGTTGCTGTGGTGTAAATGTTTGTGTAACTCTCAAAATTCCTGTTAAAATCCTCACCCTCAAAGGGGTAGTATTAGGAGGTGGTGCCTCTGGGAGTGATAGGTCATTGTGAGTGAAATTGGAACCATTATAAAAGAGACCTCAGAGAGCCAGCCAGCCCCTCTTGCCACTGCAAGAAGGTGCCATCTGTGCACCAGGGAGGGAGCCCTCACCAGACACTGAGTCTGCTGGCCACTTGGTCTTGGACCTCATAAGGAGTCAATGTCTGTTGTTTGTAAGCCACCCAGTGTATGCATGTTGTTACAGCAGCCTGAACAGACCAAGACAGGAGTTTCCTGCCCCCACTGGAAGCAGAGGTGTCCAGGCAACACAGCTCTCACCTTGAGCAGAGCCTGCAGCCACGGGGAATGGAGGAGGTCGTAGAGGAGACACACCCCGTTCACATCCCGGCTGTAGAACAGACTCAGCTCCTGCAGCAGGAGCCTTAGGATTTTGGAGAGGCCTGGAGAAGGGAGAGAGCAGAGACATGGCAGCAGGTGGGATGGAAAGGAAGGTGGTGTCAAGGTGAAAGGCAATTCAGGCAACTGGGGCTCTTGAGCTATGGAAATGACACTGACTTTAAGACCACAAGACCTGGCCTCCAGTCCTGGTTCAACACTTGACTACACAAACTTCAGAAAGTCATGTAACTCTCTGAAGCCCAGCTTCCTTGTGGCTATGTAAGAATGAGCTAGGTTTCTCATTGTGTTGATCATAATAGACAGATACAAGATGCCATGAGAGTAACATGGTTGCTTTCCCCTACCTTTTCATCTAACGGGCCTGTGGTTTATCCCCAAATTCTAGTTGTTCTATGGATCCTCTTTCTTTAACCCAAACACAGAAGCATTTTGTTTTCACCCTTTTCAAAAGCTGTTATTTAAAAACTTTAAATCCCAATAGGTTGTTTAATACAAATCTCAGGACCAGGCACGGTGGCTCACACCTGTAGTCCCAGCACTTTGGGAGGCCTAGGTGGGAGGATTACTTGAGCTCAGGAGTTCGAGATCAGCCTGGGCAACATAGCCAGTCCTTGTCTCTAGAAAAACTAAACTCCCTCTCCCTCCAAAAAAAAAACAACAAAAAAACTTAGTTTCCTAATTAAAGGAACTAAACAGATTTTAGTGAATGCTTGATTTTTTTTTTTTTTGCCATGTTTCATAGTGTTGTAGTGATATTTAGAATTAGTGATATTTAGAATATGAACAAGTTAAAAAAGTCTAAGTTTTACATAAAACATTGTGGGGAGGGAGAACAAAGAATGTTCTGAGCCCTCTGTGTCAATTTATTTACTTACTGTCTTAAAGTTTGCTCTTAAATTTATCATTCATAGTTATAGTCATGCAATCAAAAGTGTATAAGTTCAACTGGGCACGGTGGCTCACGCTTGTAATCCCAGCATTTTGGGAGACCAAGACAGGAGGGTTGCTTAAGCTCAGGAGTTCAAGACCAGCCTAGGCAGCATAGCAAGACCTGGTCTCTACAAATAATAAAAAAATTAGCTGTGCATAGTGGTGCATGCCTATAGTCCCAGCTACTTGGGGGCAGAGGTGGGAGGATCACTTGAGTTCAGAAGGTCGAGGCTACAGGGAGCTGTGATCACACCACTGCACTCCTGCCTGGGTGACAGAGTGAGACCCTGACTCAAAAAAGAAGAAGAAGAGAGAGAGAGAGAGAGATGGAGGGAGGGATAAAAAGAAAGGAAGGAAGGAAGGAAGGAAGAAAGAAAGAAAAAGAAAGAAAGAAAGAAAGAAAGAAAGAAAGAAAGAAAGAAAGACAGAAAGAAAGAAAGAAAGCCTATGGGAATCTGCCTAGTTCCTGCGGTCCCACATCTAGTTATATTGTAAGACCTTTCTGTCTAGAGCGAGAACCCCAGCGGCACATACCATTCTCCGGACTGGCGCTCGTGGAGGGTTTTGAGTCCTTGTCTGGCAGATCTTCTCCTCTGTCTGACTGTATCATCCCTGCTGCCCAGGCTTCCAAAGAGAGCTCAGGACCAGGAACCAGATCAAGAAGCGGCACGCAGCTCCCTGGGTCACACTGGCCACCAACCCTGGAATATATTTTCAACAGCGTTGGCAGAGCACACCATGCCCTGGGTACCACCCTGGGATCTGCGTCTGATAAAACAGCCATCCCAGGGCCTACTCTCTGAAGTCACCATCACCAGCTGTGTGAACAGGAAAGCCACTCTTTCGTAAAATGCTTCCCTACCCCTTTGTTTTTGAACAAGATACAAATGTTGTTTATTTTTGTTCCAGCTCTTTGCCCAGTAGGTTTCACCAATCACTAGAGCTCAGAGGAAACTTCCCTGACCTGATTCTCCTCAGGAATCCTCCTCCACCCCGTCCCCTTTGCACCCTATAGCTTTCCACAGAGGAACCAGCTGATCTCGATTCCCAGTGTTATGGGCTATGACTGAGGCACATCCTCTTTTTTTTGAGTCAGGGTCTCACTTTGTTGCCCAGGCTATAGTACGGTGATGTGATCATAGCTCACTGCAGCCTTGACCTCCTGGGCTCAAGCAATCCTCCCATCTCAGCGTTCGGAGCAGCTAAAACCACACACGTGTGCCACTGTGCCTAGCTAATTTTTAAGTTTTTTATTTGTAGAGATGAAGTCACTATGTTGCTCAGGCTGATCTCAAACTCGTGGACTCAAGCAATCCTTCTGCCTCAGTCTCCCAAAGTGCTGGGACTACAGGTGTGAGCCACTGCGTCCAGCATCTGAGGTGCATTCTTAGAATTTAGAAGCAACATAGTAATGATTTTTTTTTCTAACTGGTCCTCCTGGCTCAACCCCAAGGTCTGTTAGATTCTAGGCAGTGGTTTTTGACCCTGCCTGAGTCACCACCAGTCCTTAACAATTAATTTGAAAGCATATTTTTATGTTTATTTTTGATATGACTTTAGGTAGGTTTATTTATTTATTTTGAGTTGGAATCTCACTCTGTCACCTAGGCTGGAGTACAGTGGCACAATTATGGCTGATACCACAGCCTCAACCTCCTGGGCTTAGGCAATCCTTCCACCTCAGCCTCCCAAGTAGCTGAGACTACAGACATGTGCCACCACAAATGGCTATTTGATTTCATTGCATTGCATTGCATTGCATTTTATTTGAGATGAGGTCTCAAGATGGCAGCTGGAGCTCCAGCCATCATGTTTACATATCAGCCAGCAGGATGGGGGAAGGGATTATGAGGATGAGGGCAAAGGACAAATGCCCATTGCCCTTAGGAAGTTTTCAGGAGCTGCCCTACACAATGAGAAGTCGCCTTATGCCCTGTATAGCTTTCAGATGTCCCACTAACTTCAGAGTCACTGAAAACAACCAAATTATAATTATCTGAACTTTACATATAATCAAAATATTTTGCACGGGTTTAATGGACGATGAAGTTGATGGAATGCTACCACCATAAATGAGGAATGGATTTGTTTTGCTTTCAACTTTACCAAATTGATCGCCAATTCAGAAAATCATGTCATTTGGGTTAGTGTTGCTTGTGGTATTTAGGGAATCACTACAACACGTCCCTACAACAGACTGTATCAGTCTCTGCACTCACAGCTGCTGTGTTCCTGGTAGATTTTGTTATAGGTTCACACATGTGTTAGTTCATTATAGCTTTTGGTATAATGAGATCTCATATTTACATGTTAAATTATACAATGTCTTATTATCAACTATGTTTCTTTAATTTGTCCTTTTTATTATTACTGGCATTATGTGGATTTTTAAAGAATTGTGTGTGGGTAGGTAAGGTCTTAGTTTTGGTTTCCCCAGGATCAAACACAGAGCAAGGACTTAAGGGCAGGTAATTTTTTCTTTCTTTTCTTTTTTTTTTTTTAAAGAGTCAGAGTCTTGGCCGGGCTTGGTGGCTCAGCCTGTAATCCCAGCACTTTGGGAGGCCGAGGCAAGTGGATTGCCTGAGCATGTGGGTTCGAGATCCACCTGGGGAAATTGGCAAGATCTCGTCTCTACAATAAATCAAAAATTAGCCGGGCGTGGTAGTGTGCGCCTATAGTTCCCGCTACTTGGAAGGCTGAGGCGGAAGGATCGCCGGAGTCCAGCAGGTCGAAGCTGCAGTGGCCGCTCCCAGCCACTGCACTCCAGTCTGGGCGACAGAGTGAGATTCCAACTCAAAAAAATTTAAAAAATTTAAAAAAAAAAAGAGTCAGAGTCTCACTTTGTTGCCCAAGCTGGAGTGCAGTGGCACAATCACGGCTCATCACAGCCTCGGCCTCTTAGGCTCAGGTATTCCTTCCATCTCAGCCTCCCGAGGAGCTGAGACTACAGGTCTTAGCTATTTTTTTTTAAATTTTTTTAGAAACAACGTCTTGCTTTGTTGTCCAGGCTGGCCTTGAACTCCTGGGCTCAAGCGATCCTCCCTCTTCAGACTCCCAAAGTGCTGGATTTATAGGCGTGAGCCACACTGTGCCTGGCTTAGGGCAGGTAATTTATTTGAAAAGTGGTCCCAGGAAATATGGTGTGGGCGAGCACCAACAACGTTTGTTATAGTGAGACAATACAGGATAAATTGGTTTTGTTTTTTTTTTTTTAAGGAGAATTTCAAATTAGTTGTTTAAGGCTGGGGTATTGAATCTGATGGAATTGAGAACCACTGTCAGAAATCTAGACAGATTTTGGGGTTGAGCCAGGAAAGCGATCGTAAAGGGAAAAAAAAGTTATTGTTTGTCTCTAAATTCTAGGGCAGTTAGGAGAACACACCAACAGCTGCTGGATTGTAGGCAGCCTTGACATCCATATTCTTTCCCAGGCATGCTGATGTCTTCTAGCCAACTAAATGCTTCCACAGCCTAGTATGAATGCTTCTGTCTGCCTCATCCTCTCCCAGCCACCCTGCCCAGCCTCTGGAGTCGGGTGAGAGCAAGCCTTCCCCTGGGGCCCGTTTTTGCCTCTTGAGTCATTTGGCAGAAGCCTTGCATGTGTGACTCAGCTTCCTCCCTGGAGGGCAGCACTTCCAGGGTAGAGGACTGAGAAGGGAGAGTGGTGCCTACCATGCCGACCAAGTCAGAACCCACAGATGGGCTGATGTTCGGCTGACTCTGAAAATCTGTCACCCCTGGGCATCTCACGAGTCACATGTCCTTGGCACAGAAGTGCAGATGGAACAAGCCGACTGCCGTTTCCACGTGAAGTAGATGCATTTCTTCCATGCTGAATGCTCATGTGACAGGGAATGAGCCAAGCCTTCCCACCTCGCAGATGGGGACCCCAGGGACTGTGGGTTTCTGAGATAAACTCACCACAAGGGAGCTTCCCAGAGGGCCTATGCTGCACAGATAGGCAGTGGTTTCTGTGGTGGTTTTAATAACAAAATAGTTCCTAATAAATCTACAGCTAACTTCAGGGCTACCTGGCCAACTAATTTATGTAGTCCAAAAGGTTCATTTTGACCAAAGTTTTCTCAGCCATAGAGGCAAGAAATAGTAATTGTCATCTCCACAACTTAGGTAAATTCTAAAAACAGTGTTTGCCTGGTCAGCTTCATGTTCTTGTGACAAATTTACACAATGGACTGAATTTTGCTGCCCGCCCTTCCCCCAATTCATTGTTGAAGGCTTAACCCCCAATGTGATGATATTTTGAGTGGGGCCTTTGGGAGATAATGAGGTTTAGATGGGGTCACGAGGCTAGGCCTTCATGGGAGCATTCATGTCCCTATGAGACAGCAGAATGCCCCTCCCGCATCCACTCTCTTCCTACTATGTGAGGACACAGTGAAAAGGTGCTACAGAGACCCATTGATGTCTGTCCACATTGCCACAGCCTCTAGAGAAGGGCATGGCAAGGGCTCAAGTGCTCCTGTGCATTCCTGAGAGCTAATGAAAGGTGTCCTTCCCCTTATCTCCTAGGTACTCACAGTAAGTAGCTTCAAAGGATCCTTAACTTTCCTGCAGACTATGCCCAATAAACAGATATATTCCTGAGCACATTCCTGAGAGTCCCCTTATCTCCTATGCACTCCCAGTAAGTAGCTTCAGGGAATCCTTGACTTCCCTGCAGACTCTGCCCAATCAACTTAAAGACGCAAATCCCCATTTGCTCCCTTTTCTTAGTAGTCATAGGTTTAAATAATATAATATCAATGTAATCGTAAGTTTTGTGATTTGTATAACTTCTGCATAATATATGATGTCTTGGGCCTTGTAAACTCCCTTATGGCAAGCTTGATTAATGCTTCTGCTGGGCCTCACTGATAAAAACTGAGATACCTCTGGTACCTGGCACCAGGAAGTCTGGACCATAAAATGTCACTATCTATAAAATGCAGCCGTAATTCTATACAATGCTCTGCTGGTCACATGGCTAATGTATAGGTACCAACAACTCTGGACTTATAAAAGTGGACTGTAAAAGCTGAAGAATGAGCAGAACCATTTTAAAGAGGCCAAAAGCCTGGCTCTGTTCCCTGGATTCAAATTCAGAAATAAAGCTCTTTCTACTAGTTCCTTGCCCCTTTGACTTATTAGTATCAAGGGAGTGCAGCTGAGCATTACTTGGACCACAACAAAGGTGGCCGTCTGCAAGCCAGGAAGAGAGCCCTCACAAGAACCCAACCAGGCGAGTACCCTGATCTTGGACTTCTAGCCTCCAGAACTAGGAGAAAATACATTTCTGTGTGTAAGCCAATCAGTCTACGGTATTTTATGGCAGCCCAAGCTAAGACAAAATGTATGGAAAGAAGCTGCAGCAAATGTTTTTTTCTAAGAAAACAATAGTGACAACTTGTCCTCAAACACTTATCATTCCTCCTAATCCTCTTATCCATCAATGTGCTCAGCATCTGTGTCCCACACGTGTGATGTCTGTAGGGCCTGGGGGCAGAGACCTGGCTAGTCTTGTTCACGCTACAGCTTGGGCCATAGTGACACTCAGCATTGTCAGTTGTGGTTGGAAGGGGTGGAATGAGAAGGCAAGATGGCAAGTGGAAGGTCAATGTCTGAAAGGACAGACTGAGAGTGGGAAGCCATTTTGTTTTGTTCCTAGATCTTAACACAGTGATGAGAAAATAGAAACTGTGTCCTGGAGAAACGCATACTCTAGGTAAAGATTAACCTTGCTGACTTTGTCTTTCTAGAAGTCCAGATCTCTCAAGCATGACCAGTATTGGCCCATTGTAATCTTAAAATAAACTCCTGAGAGTGGTGAGACCGTGTGACGCGGTACCTGGTGACCTGGACCCATCTCCCCACCCTTGGGTTCCAAGACATCCACAAGTGGTCAACAAGGAAGTGACGGCAGTCACGTCCACCTGATTGCAACATCTCTGGAGAAGGGATTTAAGCTGGGGACTCGGGGGCTATGGGGCCACACTCAGAGTGCTGGGCCCTCTTCCTGTCTATGGGAAGTGATCTTTTTTCTTGAATAAATCTTTTCTTCCTTCATCTTTTTGTGTGCTGCAAATCTTTGCATTACTCAGATCTCTCATTACCAGGGTGCAACTCCGGCATGCCAGCTCCAGTGGTGTTGCACCCCTCTGCCTCCTAACCCTAACAATGTCTCCCTCAAGGAGCTGGACAGCCCCTGGGACCTCCATCCCGAGCTGAACCTTGGAGGCTGGTGCCTTCATCCCTCTTCCTCCTCAGTCTATCCTGACTTTAACCTCCTTCCCTACCAAAAACTTTAATATCAGGGACTACAGGGGATCCTACATGGAGACAATTAAATGCAACACCTTCACTCTGCAGATGGGACTGACATTCAGTGAGATACTCAGCAGAGCTGACACCTAGCAAAATCAGGTTTTCCTCTTTTGTGTGTTTAGTCCTGAAAGACGCTAGTGTGTGGCCAAAGATTTTGATGTCCCTCACTTGCCTCGCTTGTCATGACTTCTGTCCCAGCTTTGTCGGTTGAGACTGCAAGTAAGTAAATGCCCAGCCACAGCAACACGGGCAGGATGGCCGGTCCCTCTTACCAACTTAGAAGCTGCATTCGTGTTACTGACTCCTAGAGAATTTGTCTGAAACACTACTTTAAAAATCAGTATTTCTATTAGCTTTTAAAATGTCTGGAAAACTATTCAATGCTACAACCCCCACTCCTACTAGGCTTGCTTTCCAAAATAATGCTTTACTGGGGCAAATTCTGAAAAAGCACTTGATCACTTGACAAGAAACGGCCCACACCGACATGGCTGGCTTCCTCTGGGCGGACATGCTGGTGACCAGGATGAGACACACGCCCCATTTTTCTCAGCTTTCAAGACACCTCACTATTCCACACTTAAGAAACAGCTTCTCAAAGCAACACCGGCTCTTTTCAAATCATAAAATTCTCCACATAATTTGAATAATGATAAAACCAAACCATTGGCCTGAGATCACCCAGAATCATACCTTGAGCTATGAACGACCGTACACAAGCTGGACAGGTACAGGGATTACCCTCTGATAATTAAGAATTCCTTGGCAGGGCCTCTTACCTGCAAGACTGTGCACATGCAGTGTTGCTCCGATCCAGACAAAAGCTTCCGCAGAAAACACCAGTGGCTGCTGGCTGCCAAAGTCACCTCACTGCTCCAGATAAAATCTCAGCACATCCTCTTTGATTTAATCCACAAGTGCCTAACCCAGCCTGACCACTAGATTACTCACAAGCCTCCCAGGCCACAAATCTTCTTAGGCAGGCCTTGCACTGAAAAATCTAACTTACATCATTTGCAGCCTTTTTTGTGCTTTCTCTCTCAAATTGCCAGTAAATAGTTAAGGCCAAAAGGTGTGTGTATATATAGCTCACTTTTTGCAAATAACAGACATATAGTTCACAGACCTCAAGTCACATATAGGCTGAAAATGCAACTGAAATCAATGAGTACAAAAGAAATATTGTTATTCACACATTAGAAAATGGGAATGGCTATTGGGACAAAGAGGGAAGAAACTGTGTGCTGGATCTCTCTCCGTTAATTGTGGTCCTTAAAATCCTGGGTTGAAGTAAAATTAAATGGGAACCATTTACTATGTTTCAAATGAATTAAGACTTTCCAACATGGCTCCTATCAGGATCAAACTGCTAATTCTAAAGTCTATAATGGGAAGAGAAAAGAAGTTTGCACCTTGTTCTGAAAAGCCTGGAAGAAAATATCTCTTGTTGCCCATTTCAGAATAACAAATCCCCCACAACAGAAGACAGTATTCTCAATGGAAAACAAACAAACAAAACTGTGGAGGTGCTTGGAGTAAGCTGTTCACCTTATTGATAACCTGTCCACCTAACTGATTTTCTCATGTTATGGGGAGAAAACTATGCAAGACTGTTCAGTCAGTTACAGAGGCCCATCGACACCAGTTCCTTCTGCTTGGCCCCCTAGCAAGCCACTGTTGTGGACCTAACAAACGGTTAGCCCATGCTCCAGCTCAGACTGGAGCTCTTCATTTGAAAACTCTATTTTGCAGGGCATGGGCTGTGGGAAGAGCCTTTGGAAGCAGGTATCTTAGGAGGAGAGAAAGGGCGCTGTTCACAGCCAGGCATCAGGGCAGGTACTAGGAGTTTTAGGGGTTTGTCAGCCCTTTTATCCCAAGTGGAAGACATGGCTCTCGTTCTCTCTCCTTATGCAAACTCAGGCTGGGAATGTCACATTTGTGTTTCTGAACACAATTTTATCAAAAGCAGTTTATGTAAAATGTTGGCTTTCAGGTCATTTTTTTTACTAAGCGCTTTCGGGGCTAACCCAGCTCTGAAATGACATCTCTGGCAGCTGTGGGAGGAAAGAGCAGGGGATTGAGAGCTGGGAAGTCGGAGGCTGAATCCTAGCTCTGGCAGGGAGGAAGTCTCAGGGACTCCTCATCTGCATAATGGGAGACACGGGATGGTACTTGCGTCCAGGGCTGCTGTGACACCCATCTCACACTCACACACACACACACACACACACAGCAGAGCCTCACCAACGGCTGCACGAGCGTGAGGTATTGCTGTTTACAGGCACTGGCCTGTAGATTGAAAGCTGTCCTGAGACTTGAAAGTTTGTGGTTTTAACATGCAATCTGAAAAGTGTAGTCTGGAGGATCTAAAGTAACTGTAGTTTCATTCAAGGCTCCAGTGAAAGGATGAATTATGTTTTTCTTAGAACTGAAATGGCCCACCATCCTTGGAGAATTTCTCAGTAGGTCCATTTGTCTCACGCAAACCAAGTTTGTGTTGGCCCCTTTCCACATATTACCCTGTCTCTCTCTCTTGTCAGATGTTCAATAAGTTTATCTTTACCAGCCAAATGTGGTTGTGTGTCTGTGTTCAGAAAGTCAAAACAAGCCCCAGTGGAAATACAAAGTGTTTAACATAACTGATCTTTAAGTGCTGGTCCCATCCCCACAATGGGTGGGCACATTCTGGTGGAGGGCAGCAAGACAGAAAGGCCTCTTGAGGTAACATTACAGCTGGATGATTAAATAATACCCGATATTTCTTTTTTTTTTTTGAGTCAGGATCTCACTCTGTCACCCAGATTAGGTGACAGAATCATGGCTTACTGCAGACTCCAACTCCTGGCCTCAGATGACTCTTCCTCCTCAGCCACCCAAGTGGCTGGGACCACAGGTGCATGCCACCGTGCCAGGCCAATTGTGTGATTTTTTTTTTTTCTTGTAAAGACAGAGTCTCACTATGTTGCCCAGGCTGGTCTTGAACTCCTGGCCTCAAGCAATCTTCCTGCCTTGGCCTCCTGAAGTGCTGGGATTACAGGCATGAGCCACCACACCCAGCCAATACCTAATATTTCTAATCAGAATTTTAAATCCTCACTCATCCCTGAATTTGTTTGGGAGAGAAACAAAATAACTAGTAACTATCAAAATATGCCTTTTATTTAGAGAAAAATAATTTCTTTTAAGATTCTTGTCTTTGGGTTAAAAAGGTCAGAAAGTTAATTTGTTTTTTGCCAGAAAAGGTGCTATAAAGATTAGTTTATGTTTACTTTAAAGAGAGTGATCTCTAAAACCCCAGAAGGACCTTTGAGGCCAATACAAAGAGGTATGGATTACAATGTGGGCAAAAGAAATCCCAAGCCTGGGTTTCATTTTTTTAGGCTGCCTTGGGTCATTTCTCCTGCAATCATTAAAACAAACAAACAAACAAAAAACACCAAAAAAACCTCACAAAGATGAATGCCTTTTATTACGAAAATTGCTGTTACATTACAGCCGACATTCCGAAACAGTATTTTAATAAACACTGGTCTTGATTATAAAGTAGAGCAGAAACCATGATCCTTTTTCAAAAGTAACTGACACCGTCTGAGTCACTTGACGCAAGTCGGGACGCCCCGTGAGCTCCCTGCGGTGCAGGAGATGAGGAAGAGCAGGAGCACCTGTGTTATCCAAACAGCTACTAGTGTTACTTGTACAGGGTAAACCAACAACTGACAAGAAGACATTCTGAAAAAGCAGAAAGCGAGACCCTCAAATGCTGAGGCGCCACAGTGCTTCTGAGATGGAGGGGGCAGAAGCTCGTCTGTTTCCTTTCCTTCTCTTCTGAGAGTTCAGTGTGAGGCACCGGAAGAACCAGGGCGCCAGGCTGGGCCACCACAGCCCTTGGCTTCCATATTCCCAGGCATCAGTCCTGCCTTAAGCACAGCCTGCCTGCGACCCCCGGGTTCCTATCCAGGCCTGGAGATGCGTGCACAGACGGGTGAGCCTCCACGGAGGCTCAGAGGAGGCCCTGAATTCCAGTGTGTTGACTGCAGCACAGTGAGGGGACAGGGACCAGAATTCCTATGTTCTCTTGATGAGTCCTATGTTCTATGTGGATGCGCTCCACGGTTTGGGGATGGATGAGCAGGGCCTCTCCCACCACGGAGAAGCGTAGGGAAAGCTAAAACTGCGGTGTAAATTTCCTCTTTCCCCTCCCTCAGCAAAGCGGCACGATGCGCCCGTGACTAGAAGGGACTCGGGAGGCACGGGGCGGCCACTAGAGTTTCCAGTACAATCTGGTTCCTGCAAAGAGGGCTGGGGGACTCAGATGGATCAGGCGAACCAGAGACTCAAAAGGACCCACCAACTTCTTAACGGAGGAAGCTCTCCTGGGAACTTCTCTCACAGCTTCATGTGGCCGACACACCCTTCACTGTGGGGAGGGATGCCCTCTCTTGCCAAGCAGTGAGATGTATAATTCTGGAACGAAACACAGGCCAAGGACTGGTCTAATCTGATTTTACCCCTTTTCAATCCTCCCTTTAAACTATACAGTCTTTTTTTTTTTCTGGGTTCGGGGCTCTTATTATTAGTAAGGCTCAGAAATAACCAAAATAGCACAAAGTCCTTTCCAATTTGAACACCATTCTTTTTTGCCACTACAGGAAGACTCCAGATGGTGCCATGACACTCTGTGGTAGATAATCCAGTTTTCAAGCTGTTATGTAGCCTAGTTAAGCTTCTCACGCTGGATCTGGTAGTAACATGCCTGGAACAAAGTTCAAAACAATTTCAAAAATAGTTTTAAATAAATTGCATAAACGGAGCAATGTCTATGGGACTCAAGAAAGAAAATCCCTTATTAATAAATTTAGCGGATGGCCCAACACAGCTGCTTTTCACTTTTCCTCGGTCTCTTCTAGTTCCCTATCCAGTTGCTATTTTTTGTCTAGTAGTAATTATTATAGATACAATTTTGTTCATTTCACCCTGTAATTCTAAAACAAAAAGATCTTTTTACAAGCTGCATGATATCGACACCAAATAGTAATACCATAATTTGCCACTACTGATTAGACATTTAGAGCATGCTGATCATTAAAAAGTACACTGGAACAACTCTAATCAGAATTACCTCATATGATTAATGAATCTGCAGATTAAGCAACATTGCAGACCTAGTGAGTCAGAATTTCCAGGAAGCACCTTGGATGGTTCTGAAATCATCCAAGTTTGGGAATTACCCATACCACACAAATGCAGATGACATATGTTTTCCATTCTTTAATTCCTTGGGATAAATCCTCAGGGGGTAGAACAGGCCAAATTCTACAAGTGTTTGATGTTGCTGATACCTATGTTAACAACAATTGCTTTCCAAAAGGGTGGATATGCTCACCCTGTTATCAGCATTGTGGGAATAATCACGACTTCACTATAACCCCACTAGCATTGGGTATAACTTTAAAATGTTTTGGCTAATTTAACAGGCACAAAATGGCATCTTGTTTAAATCTATTTTTTCTACATGCAAATTTACTCTTTCAGTATCTTCAGATATGTTTAGAGATGCTTTTCATATAACACAAAGAGCAATAATCTAAGTCAATTGTGGTCAATATTTTCCCCAAATTCTCCCATTTTTCAGTTTACTGAATAGAAAAGTTATGGTATTTTAGTTGAAAAGTTTATAAAGTTAAACCAGGCTAGTGTCTAGGGTGTTTTTTCTCATTTTAATTCACCTGCTTTTCCTTCTTCTCTTCCTTTCTCTATTTTTAAGCCCCAAACCATCTGGAATTTGCAATTCCACCCTCCCTCCAAAACTGTTAATAAGCTCCCCATACTTTGTTTCACCATTTATCAAATCATTCCTCTATTTTCCATTTAATGTTTGATGTTTCCATTTTCGTGCAAAATTTGTATTATGATAGTGTTCACTGGGGGCTATACCTTCCATTTAGGTATTTGTCTATTCCTGTGATAGTCACATGCTATTTATCTTATTATAATTTTATACATTTTACTAACAGCAGAGAAGGTCTAGTCTTTCTCTTTCTTCATAAATGTCCTTGCCATTTTCTACCTGCTATTCTTCCAATAAACCTTAAAGCAATTCTTTCAAATTCCAGGAATAATCAAATGATTGTAATAATCCCTCAGTGTCACCCAGATCAAAGAACCTCATTTGTAATCGCTTGGTTACAGTAAATACAAGGGAAAGAAAGAAGATGGAACTCAAAATCATTATTTGCATACTGCCTTCTGTGTTTTACCTTTGTTCCATTAAAAATAGCTCTACTGCTGGATACTTTTTTGGACACTAAGAATCCTTCTGTTTCTTTTTTAGAGTCACAATTATTTATAAAAATGTAAGCATTTGTAATAATTTGATCAATTTATAGGGAAGATTGGGCAGTGAATAATTTGCTTTAGTTTTTTGAAGAGTAACTGACTTATTCTAGCTTTAATATGTTATGTTTTAAAACGTCAACAATGTGGGCTCTTAAGACATTTAATGTTTGTATTAAAAAGGAAAGAAAGTGGTAAGTGACATTTATAATGCCATAGATGAAGGACAGATTCGAAGATAAAAATGATTCAGCAGTAGTTCTGCTCACCTTCAGGGTGGTGAACATGATGCCCTGCTCCCCATGCTGAAGATAGGGGTCCATTAGGTCCTCGATGAGATGCACTTCGGAGCCCAAGTTCCTAATCCTGCCCCAAGAGACAAAGACACTGTTATTTCTGCTTACGAGTTCATCCTCCTTCTAAATCTATTTGACAGGAGAAGAAAGAACAGCTCAATAATAAGGTGCTACCATGTGGAAGGGGATACGAAAGTGGATTTGTTTCTAGTGGAAGAAGACACTCCTGCTGTTAGCTCGGAAAGCACGAAGTGCAGCAACTCACCAATGACAAAGTCAGAAAAGATGGGTTACCTGGCCCGTAGCACCACATACAAGAACACGGGGAACAAGTCATCCATGGACCACAGGAAGTCTTCCTGGAGTGATGCCAGGACACTCTGAGAGATCTCCTCAAAAGTCTGCTGAATGACCTTGAGTTTGTCTGATGGGGTAAATGTTGTGCTGTTACAAAAACAATGACAAAAAGACATCCTATAATTACTTTAACAGAGCCAGCTGACATTGCTTTTTTGACAATAGGGCTCACATGCCTTAAACTGGACACATCAGGCAGAAGGGGCTGCGCAAACGGGAGACTTGGAATCCTACGGGGCTGCAAGAAAGGCTGCCTCTGGTTGCCCACAATTTGCATGGGAGGACTCACAAATCACATGCCACTTCCTCTCACCCACGTGAAGCCTGATCTCCTGATATATGCACTTTTCTGAATGAGACATTGGGTTAATTTCCAGGTGGCTAAAGATGTGATTATACAGCTACATGTCTGACAAGGCTCTCTACTATGTTTGGAAATGCACGAGCATTTTAGAATGAAAGATAACACAACTGTCTCAAAAGAGTCTCTGACCTCCAGGGGCTGAGTGCTTAGGTAAGGGGAGGATCTTATTACTAGCATCTTCATGGACCAACCCCCACTTTGATTTGTGTGGTTTTGAACCAATCGGAGATTACCTGATCTGCTGCAGACATTCGACGGCTGAGGCAAAACAAGCATCTTTTGTGGTTGGCAAAACCTGCAAAAAGAGTGAAGGTCATAAAGGAAATCCATCTTTTGCAACAACAAAAAAATACACAACATTGATGGCAGGGTACAGTCTCTGGTGAATAACTGATGCTAACATGAGCTTAGGTATTATTCTACAAAAGTAAAATGGAATATTTTTTGCAATTCAAATCCTCCCCACCACAGAAAAGCATATTTGCTGAGGATTAAAACCCACCATACCTTTTTATTCTCTCCAAGGATTGACAAGGTTGCTGGCCAGAATTTCCTATGATGGAATCCATACATTGTTAATATGGTAGACAAAATTTTAACAAAACAGTTGACAGCTACATTGCCTTCCCTGTTCTTACTAAAAATGACTGTTCCACAAATAGGCTAAGTTTTAATAAGCATTCCAAAAGAATGTTTAATGAACATTCCATTTTAGATTTTCTATCTTGGCCAGGCATGGTGGCTCAAGCCTGTAATCCCAGCACTTTGGGAGGCCAATGTGAGAGGATTACCTGAGCCCGAAGGTTCAAGACTAGCCTGGGCAACATGGTGAGACCACATCTCTACAACAAAAAAAATCAAAAAATTAGCCAGGCACGGTAGCGCATGCCTCTAGTTGTGGCTACTTGGAAGGCTGAGGGGGGAAGGATCGCCAGAGCCTAGAAGGTTGACAATGGGGTGGCTGTGAGTGTGCCACTGCACTCTGGCCGGGGCGACAGAGTGAAACTCCAACTCAAAAAAAAAAAAAAAAGGTTTTCTGTCATATCCCTATGGGATTTGTCACTGCATACTCCAGAAACCCTGCATATTATAGGTATTACCAAATATTGGCCAAAATTCTTTCTTTACTTAGTTTTACCTCATTTTTACTAATTAAAGTATTCTACTAAAAATTTTACTTTTTGATTAAAGCTTATTTACTTTTTGATAGCACAAATACATAATTATTGAGGAAGGGGACCAGCATTACCATTCCACTTAAAAGAAAGCATAACCATTTAGTATTCCCTAGAATAACAAGAAATAATGCCTTACAACAAAAACAGCACTCTGACAATTTTAAATTAAAAACTGAAGCTGGGGAGGCAGAAAAGAAGGGAAGGAAGAATGTTAAAGAAATACAAAATATCAAGCAAGATAATTTATATTTAACTAATTCTTAAGTTTTCATATATATATAGAAACATAAGAATAGGCTGGGTGTGGTGGCTCCCAGCACTTTGGGAAGCCAAGGAAGGGGGATCACTTGAGCCCAGGAGTTCAAGACCAGCCTGGGCAACATAGTGAGACCCTGTCCCTACAAAAATAAAATAATAAGCTGGGTGCGGTGGCACATGCTGGTAGTCCTAGCCTTGGGAGGCTGAGAAGAGAGGATTGCTTGAGCCCAAGAGTTTAAGGCTGCACTGAGCTATGATTGTGCCACTGCACTCCAGCCTGGGTGACAGAGCAAGACTCTGACTCTAAAAAAATAAGAAAGCACATTCAGAAGAAAAAGCAGGTTTCATACCCATCTCCAAATATTCTCAGAAATAAAGACTGCTAAATATCACTATTTTGCTAAATAAAAGATATACAAATAAGTAAATATACTGCAAGCCATATATATAATGAGATCCAAAAGCAGTCTGCACGCTCACAGCCATAGCACGTACCTTTGCACCCCAAGAAAGCCCAGGAGAGCGAGATCTGGCTGCTTATTTAGTCGAAGAACACATTCCCAGTAAATGTCTTCCTCACGGTCATTGTCCAAAGCGTAGAGCATGAACAGTGGTGGGTAGAGCCGAGGTAGCAGCACAGGAAGCAGGAGTCCAGAGCTTGTTACTACATAACTGCAGAATGTGGGGATGGAAGAGAGGAACACTCAGATTAACACTGAACCAAGGATCCAAGACAGAGCTTCAGTTTCTGAAGTCAAAGCAGAGATAGGAAACTTTAAGGACGTTATAATACTCCTGTAGTCTGCACATGGGGAGTGACATGAGGACCTCGCCTATGGTCCAGAGTCTCATCTTGGACAAAACTGTGAATTCTTTTCATTATCTCCTATCTAACTGAACACCTACGCTTCCCATCTTGAGGCTGAGTTCTCTGTAGTTTCTTGAGGCTGAGTTCTCTGTAGTT
Organism: Tarsius wallacei; assembly: GCA_963574415.1. NCBI lineage: Eukaryota > Metazoa > Chordata > Mammalia > Primates > Tarsiidae > Tarsius > Tarsius wallacei. The sequence continues at coordinate 12,992 of CAUYQG010293565.1, read as the reverse complement.
CCTTGAGGCTGGCATGACGCTTGCTCGCTGGCTCAGCAGCCTCAGTGCCCAGTCATCTGTGGCTGCTCTTGCCTGGGGAGGCCCAGTGACCTTGAGACCTAGAAGGGGCCTCATAGGGCACCTTATCCACCACATCATTTTAGGAACAAGGCCTAGATCTAGAGGAAGACACCCTCCCTGGCACTGCATGGACAAGGTCGTCTAGTTCCCACTCCGTCTTCAGCCTACCCAACTCCACTCACCCTGGCTCTGGTGATTCGGATCTGGAATCGGATTTCCCAGTGCAAAAGGATTTCCTTTCGGTTGGTGGAGGAGCAGAGAGAGGAATCGTGCTGCCCTCTTCAGGAAGCTCAGGAAATAAGAACCTAAGGAATAATACAGAATATGGTTCTACAATTATACTCTAGAGTGACCAAAAAGAGGAAAAACATGTTTCCATTTATCAATCCATTTAACGACCAATGAAAGCAAACTTTATTATCAACTAAGTATTTTAGTTCCCTGAGTTTCTTTCTTTTTTTTTTTCTGAAGAGAGACAGGGTCTACCTCTGTCGCCCAGGCTGGAGCCCAGGAGTGCAATCAAAGCTCACTGCAGCCTCCAACTCCTGGGCTCAAGCAATCTCCCTGCCTCAGTCTCCCAAGTAGCTGGGATTACAGGTGTATGCTACCACATCTAATTTTTTTTTTAAGAGATAGGATCTTGCTATGTTGCCCAAGCTGGTTCTCCCCAAAGCTCTGAGATTACAAGTGTGAGCCACTGTGTCCCGCCTCCCTAAAGTTCTTAACTGATTCTTCTTATAGGATAAAATGAAGAGTGCAGCTACTGAATAATACCACTAAAAAGTCTTCACGTGTTATGGTTTTTCCTGACTAGCTCTTAAGGAAAGGAAGATTCTGATCTATATGAGATATGTTTCATACTAGCAAATCTCATCAGAGGTCAACCTGCATTAACTCTGGGCAAAGACCATTATTCTCAGACTAGAAGCAAGTAAAACACCAGTAGAAACGAAAAGCTTAACATTAAGGAAAAAATGATAAATTACAGAAGACTCGCTGTTAGTTTTTAGCATTTTCTTATTTACATAGATTCAGGGGTTCTGTCACAAGGATAGCCTATGTTGTGGTGAAACCGGGCTTGGGTGTGCCTGCATCCCAAAGAGTGAATGAACACTGTCCCCTACAGGCAGTTTTTCATCCATCACCTCCTCCCCTGCTCCCGCTTTCAGAGTCCCCAGTGTCTATCATTGCCCTCTGTACTCAATGTAAAATTTTAAAATGTTTTTTAAAAAGTCAAATAGCCAAAAATTAATTTTTCAAATGGTCAAAGGATTTTTTTCCTAGGCTTTAAGTGTTCCCTAGATCTTCTGACTTCTTGTATCTAGTGGGCTCCATCATAAATACATTATTGTCTCTCTATTTTTACAGAATTAAAAAAAGGCCCTTTGGTTTGTAGTCTTCTATATTTATGTGACTTACACTTTGTACCTCTCTCTGCCCTATTCTCTAGTTGGGAAAACTAAAAAAGGTCAGGAAGCTTCTTTTCATTGTACACATCCAGCTGACTTCTGAGCAGAAGCACTCACAGCCTCATGAACAGTGGACCACAGTTCACACTTCTCCCTCAAAATCTGAAACATTTCCAAATGTTGAGGCTAATAATAGAAAAGTTCTGAGACAAATGTATACATTTCTGTATAATTATCTCACTACGGTATTTACTTGGTTTAAACCACCTCACAAGCTCAGAAGTGCTCACTGGCTGGCTGGAGAGCTCATCTGGAAGAGGCACTGGCTCATTCAGTGGCTTCCTCAAGGTCTCTGCTCCAACTCAGCTAACCAGTCAGGCTTCTCTGACTTCTATTTAGAAGAGCAGCACTGTACCTCCGGGGCCGTCTTCTTTCCTTCTTTATTTTCCTCTATAGCACTAATCACCATTGGACATGTTATGTACATATTCTGTTTACTCTTTTCCCTACTATAAGTCACTGATAAGTCCCTCCAAAACCTGGAATGGTGACTCTGACACAGAAGCACTCAACACCCATTTGTTAAGTAAATGAGTGTACATGATGCTTTTGTCAAGGAACGGGACACAAGGACTCAGGGACAAAACTTTACACTGAACTTTATCCACTCTGTGTTATATCTTACAGGCATGATTTTGCCTAAAGAATTGAATCCAAATAAGACTACTATATGTCATACCAAAATTAGAATTAAAAAAAATTATTTTAGCCTTCTGTTACACTTAATGAGTAAGAAAGACATAAAAGGAAATAAGCAGCAATGGCTAAGGTTCACCTCTTTTTATGTTTGTAGCATAAACATAATTAAAAACATGTTTTCATTATCTAATCTATTTAAGGATCCGTGGCATAAAACCATTTTCTTGACGAACAGATTCTGTGACACAGGGGAACATTTACAATTCTTCACAAAGTCATAACCTCTAGTCTCAGGGTGAGGCCACGTGGGTATTAGTGTGCACAGTATTCCATAGCTGCAGATTTCCATGAAAAGACCTCTCACCTCACCAGCTGGAAAATTCGCCTAAGATAGGACTTAATCTCCTTGACAGCCTCTTGCAGCAACCGGCGGTTGGCGCCCACACCTACATACGTCATTCTGTACACGGCAACCAGGGTCTCCACGAGCCTGCCCAGGGGGTGCAGAGGAGTGTCACAGGCCTGAGCAGGAAGACAGTCAATGAAGTCAGTCAGCAGACATTAGCAGGAGAAACAATCAGTCGATAATAACAATTTCATAAATGATAAATAATTTTCAAAATATCAGGAGTCAATTTTTAGACCAGGAATATTCAAATACTTTTAGCTTTTCTAAAAAGTATTGGGTCTACCCCAATCATATGGAGCTGGAGTTCCTAATCTTCTTAATCAAAGAACCCTTAACATCTTGGGAAAACAGCGTCAGAAGTACTGACATGGGATGCCACTAAAGAAAGATTCTACCAGGCCTAGTGATGTGCACCTACAGTCCCAGCTACAAGGGAGGCTGAAGCAGGAGGATCTTTTAAGCCCAGGAGTTCAAGGCCAGCAACATAGCAACATAGCAAGAGCCTATCTCTACAAAAAAAAAAAAAAAAAAAAGATAAAAATTAAAAAAAATAATTTTAAGAAGATTCTAATATACTTTAAACTTCACAAAAATGATATGAAACACTGCCTTGGAAAAAACTAAATACTGCCTGTTGATTATGCTCTGAAACAGTCCTTCCTCAGGTCCTTGATTTCTCATAATTTTCCTTCCTGCACCCCCAGCGAGACTTGTCAGACTTCAAATTGTAGCTGATCTTACAAGATTGAGAAGGAAGCAAAGACAGTGTACTGGGGCATGATAGGGCAGGCGTTTCAGCTCCACAATCTCTACTCTGCTAGTGTTGCTAACAAAAAGTTACTTTTAACTCTGATCTTATATACCTCAAGAACCCTCTGGAATACCTTACAAAACTTAAAAAGTTCGATCATGATAATGGGACAATCTTCATGTAGAAATGTGATCTTAGTAGTAAGAGAATTAGAAAAAGAAATGTTTAGATGCAAAAGCAGGATTAGGATTACATTAAGATGTGAATCGATTTGATTGATACATTATGGTAGTTGAATCATTAATTCACAAGACCAATGCAATTATGATTTTGTTTACCTTTATTAAGTATTTCTTGATGTCATCATATTTCTCCACGGAGAAGGCTCCCACATGCTGTGGAATGAATTCCAAACTCTCCAGCGTCTGAGTCTGTGAACGACTTAAGATTTCTGGACTATAAAAAGGGAAAGAAAAACCTATTATTTATGCGTTCTACATCAAGGGAAACATTTACATGAAATACAGTCGCCAGCTGAGGCTGACATGGCACATCCAACAGTGCTGGCCCAAATGAGCTCATAAAGGCAAACGACCTACTACTTGTGACCCAGTTTATGTAACATTCATTCAAAACGGCATAAGTACTTTGTACCACCTACAACAAATTAATGGAGATTTTGCTCCAGTTTAAATCATGGTGCTGGGAAACTATGATATTAGCTTGAAGAGAAAGCTAGTGACAGACCTGCTAGTGACAAGGAAAATATGGAAGAAAAGGAGGGAGGAAGTTACGGAAAAAGGAAAATAAATCCAAGGACCAAGGAGGAAATGAAAATGAGTTTGAGAATCAAGAGATAGTGCAGGCACTCCAACAGTGGCAAGGTGCACACATCACGGTAGAGAAAGGCTTTGAGTCAAGAGGCAGGACAAACACATGCTAGTCGTCAACAGCAGCTTCCATCATCAGATTACAACCAATAAGAAACTGGAAACAGTGCACAATCACTATGATTATATTAGATACACAAATAAGGTATCTGTGGTAGCAACATGGTTTATATAAAAATTTCGTTTCTTCTCACTTCTCAGAAACACCCAACAATAGTTAACCAAGGTTAACTGGGAGGTTATAGGCCCAAGAATTACATCAGCTGTGTCAGTGAAGACTGACCACCTGCAGCACACACAAGGGCCAGTCGGTGAATTCTAGTCTTCATCTCTTCTACAAGTAGAAAGAGTAGAAGGTAACAGTTATGAACTTAATGAATGAAACACTATAAGCAGTTTCTATTTATCCCAAATATAGAAAAAAAGTACTTATTTCTACATTTAATTTCTTAAAACACACACACACACACACACACACAAATAACAAGTAAAAACATATTATGGTTTACTGTAAATACCAATTTATAAGGTGTTCAGTTAGACAGAATCTAGATTAACCTTTCCAGGCTAGACTAAGAATTAGTATTTGCTAGACTTGACTGTGAGACATTTAAAGTTCCTGAAATATTTTTTAAACTCTGGGATTTAATTTCTATGCAATTATATTATACTTTAGTATATTAACATTATTGAATATTGAAAATCTATTCAAAGAATTTGGTAACTATTCTATTTAATCATTCAGAATGAACAAACATTTATACTGTGATTAAATGGACACTTGGTACATTTTCTTCAATTCTTTACTATTAGAAAGCAACTGACATGTGTAAATGAAAATCAGCATAAAACTGATTAAAAAATCAAGTGTGTATAGTTACACATGCAGATCAAAGTAACCTATTTGGCCAGGTGCAATGGCTCATACCTATAAACCCAGCACTTTGGAAGGCCAAGGTGGAAGAATTGTTTGGGGCCAGGAGTTTGATACCAGCCTGGTCAACATAGCAAGACCTCATCTCTACGATAGATAGATAAACAAATAATAAATAAATAAATGTAAGCAGACATTCGTAAGGTTAATTAAAAATAAAAAAAGTAGTCTCTCTGGTATTTTAATAAGGGCATAGCTCAAACAGACCATTACCTAGAATTAAGCTCAATAAACTTATAGTTAATTAAGAGGTTTTGCCACAGGGATTAGTAAGTTCTTTAGGTCCAAATGCTAAGAAATGCTTGCAGGAGCGGCACAAGTACTTTGTACCACCTACAACAAATTAACGGAGATTTTGCTCCAGTCTAAATCATGGTGCTGGGAAACTATGATATTAGCTTGAAGAGAAAGCTGGTGACACACCTGCTAGTGACAAGAGAAACATAGTGGCTAAGTAAAAGAATAAGGAAATATAAAGAAAGGCAGATGGGGAAAAGAAAAGCAGGAGAAAAGGAAAGATGGAAAAGAGAGAACATTTTAAAATAGAGCAAAGAGAAAAAATGGAAAAGTGCATCTGAACTGTTCTTTGAGCACCTCAGAAGCGTGGCACCCTCCCTCTGGCTCTGAGGCTCTGACAAGGAACCTGCATCCATGTGGATGGCTGGTTCCTATGTGCAAGGCGTCCTTCTTCCCTAGCTGCTTTTAAGATTTTTCTTTGAATTGTAAAATGATGTGTCTACTCATGGATATCTCTGTTATTTCCCAAGATGGGGTTTCCTCAGCTACTTGAATCTATAGGTTTCATGTCTTTTACTAAACTTCGAGACATTTTCAACCATTATTTCTTCAAAAAATTTTCCATCCCCCATTCTTAGTTCCTCTTCTGGAATTCTAAGGACGACCCCACAGGTCCTTGAGGCTGTGCTTATCTTCTTTTTTTTTATTGTTCTTTTTCTCTGTTGTACAGACTGGATAATTCATATTGGTCTGTTTTCAAGTTCATGGTCTCTTCTGCTGCCATCTCTATTCGCTATTGAGTCCAGACAGTGAGTTATTTTGGTTACTATATTTTTCGCTTTAAAATTTTGATTTGGTTCTTCTTCATATTATCTATTTCTTTGCTGAAATTTTAGTTTTAATATTTGTCTCAAGGGTGTTTGTGATTGCTGAGCATTTTTATAACAGCTGCTTCAAAGTTTTTTTCAGACCCTTCCAGCATCTGTGATATCTAATGGTTGATGTTTGCTGATTATTTCTCCTGAAATAAGTTGAGATTTCCATGGTTCTCGATCGCTGAGTGATTTTCATTCAAATCCTGGAAACTTTGAGTGTTATAAGACTCTGGGTCTTGTTTCTTTTCTATGAAGAATGTTGATATGCATAAAGAAGTAAACATAGCAGGCTTGAAACTGTTATCTTTAGAAGGACCTGCCTGTAAGACTGACCCTGGGCTGGTACCTGGGAACTAAGCTGGCTACATGTCCCCTATACTAATACAGAACGTTCCTACCAGGTGAGGGTGTTTTGCTGTCCTTAAATTTCCAAGGTGATTTATGGTGAATACCTGCTTTCCTTCTGGGACCATGGAATTTTGGTCATTGCCAGGCACAGGGTATGTATGTGACCAGCCCCCAGTAAAGCCTGGGGTATGGAGTAGTCTCTACTGGGCTTCCCAGGGCAGAGACATTAGACACGGAGGCTGCATTTTGCTGCTGGTAGAAGAGTATGTTCCATGGGACCCCTCACAGAGGGGAGAGAGAGGAGCTCACATGCGGACTCCTCCAAACACTACCAGCATCTTCCTCCCGCACGATCTGACTGTGTATTCTCAATGTGTAGCCATCATCTTACATGTGAGTCTTTGAGTCCTTCCAGCAAGTCACTGAATGTGTAGGTGACCTTGGGACTCCTTAAGCAGCTGATGTTTTTGCTTCCATCTTCTGTGGTTCCGGTGTCAGTCATTCCTTGAAGCCTTTGCAGTCCTATGTGGGGCGATTCTGTGAGTGTATCCATGGATGGTCCATCTGGAACATCAGTGGTCACCTATTCGCTTAGTTCTCAAAGTCTTTGGGACGCTAGTGAGGATGAAATCCAGGTGTGTGCAGGTGTGGGCAAGCCCCAGAGTTAATGAACAGTGTTAAGGGGTTGTTTCCAACGTTCTTCTCTCCCCAACACCTCCCAGCATCTCCCGGGCCTCCCCTGCAGGCCCTGTGGCCAGAAACCGCCCACTTCTGTGAATGTGCCACATCGGGGGCCAAGCAGTGGGGAGGGGACGAGAGTGAAGCCAACATGCAGTGGGGTCTGGCCGTGACTGTTGGACCCGAGGATCCACCAAAAGGGAAGAAACTTCCACCCTCAAGTCTTAGGTCCTGAGAGCCTCCCGCTCATGGTTGCTCCAGCTGCTGCCATCGCCCCCTCACCACAGACGCCCTGGTGGCAAAGGCAGAAGAGAAGAGAGAAAAGGAGAGGAACAGCGCTGGGGACATGCCCACTCCTCTGAGCTTGAGGAGTCTCTTTTGACTCCTGGAGCCAGGACTGGTGTCTGTCTATCCACACTACAGCTCACTTTCAGGTTTCAGGGTGCGCTGAGTTCCGGATGAGAGACACCGGAGCAAGTAAACTCACCACTTGTCTTGTGGTGCTTTGAATTTGGCTGTTCCTCCTCAATCCACTTGTTGACATTTACTTTTCAGAGCACTTGGGTAGCTGTCCGTGTATTCTGTCCAGCTTTAGCAGTTGGGCTCAACAGGGGATAAAGGAGGTGTGTTTGGATCCACCTTCCCCAGAAGCAGAAGCACATCATCAACATTTAAATGAAATGCAGTGAGCCCTGACTACTTACTGATCCTAAGTTTTGGCTTCCTAATGTGCTCTGCCCTGCACTGGGCACTCACTCACCTGTCCCTGTGTTGGCGCCGATTGGTGGTCAAGGCCACGGCAATGTTGTCCCATGCTTTCCAAACCTCCCCTTGGCCAGGGCCTTCACAGCCCAGCTGGTGCCAACACTCGTCAAACACAGCTTTCCACTTCTCATCAGCCGGCACAGCCAGGCTCCCCAGCTTCCTGCTGAAAGAGTCATATTACCCTTTCAAAAAGCATTTCTCTTGCACCAAATCGTTCTGAAGAACACAAACTTTCTAATATACAGCTGGGAATGCTTTTGCAATCAAAACTGCCTAGACCAATAGTGGTTCTATTTTAAAAACACCAAATTAAAAATTTAAAGGGATTGTTTTTACTAATTAATGTTCATTAGATACTAAAGTATGTGGATTGTCAAGTACAAAGCATGTCGGAATTGATTTGCCTCCTATAATTCCACAGAACTGATACTGTAAAACTGAATTCTGTGACAATGAGGATTTTGCACATTTCACAGTGAGAATTGAGAAACGCATTACATACTGGGTTCTAAAACTACTCTAAGAATAAACACCATACAGAAAATAACTCTCAGAACAAAGAATAGAAGGTGCAACTAAATATAAAAATAAAGAATTTAAAGCTGCAATCAATAAAAAAGACATGCTAAAAACTTGAAAGAACATAATATAATATACTTAGATTTTGCCTTTTTAATCTCATATATGTAGAGTGTACTATCCACTTGAGGAGTGTGTGTGTGTGTGTGTGTGTGTGTGTGTGTGTGTGTGTAAAATGATCTTTTCAAAATCAAGTCATGTAGGAATTCCACTGAAGAATGTTCTTTCAGTCAATCTGGACGCCTGTTCCATTAGCATCAGGACTACTCTCACATATGGACCTTTTCCTTTAAACACTTATGCTCTAAGGCTTATAATCCAAGCCAAGATGATAGATTCAGCTATCTATAGTAGTGTCAGTTGACAATTCAAGGAAGTTATACCTTGTTTAAAAAAAAAGACTTTAAAAACTTGATTTTGCTTTTAAAATATTAACCAACTTTGATAAAAGCAAGACAACTAAGAGCATTCAATAATGCATTCAATAACTGAACACCAGTTACTCACAAAACTTTCGGTTTGTCTTTATCACTCTCGTACAGGCTAGGTTTGAAGTACGTTCCGGTGATTTTTATCCCAGATCCCCATTCACCACTAAAATAACCTTCAATGTAATCTCCATTTGGCATAGTCAGTGTCCCCTAGGAAAAGTCAGAGCATAAAATGTGGAGTTAGAAGAAATAAATCCAATTTTAAAAATCATGAGGAAAAAACACTAAATGGTTAACTAACTTGCTCTTTACCAGTTTCCAAGTTGTTAAAAAACAAACAAAAAATGTGCACATACACGTCCAAAAAGAGTGTATGTAAATAATCCATGGGTGAAAGAAAAAAAATCACAGGAAAAGCTGAAAAATATTTTGAGGTGTATAAAATGAACAAACAACATGTCAACATTTGGGCTGGGCGCAATGGCTCATGCCTGTAATCCCAACATGCTTTGGGAGGCCAAGATGGGAGGACTGCTTGAGGCTAGGAGTCTGAGACCAGCCTGGGGAACACAGCAAGAACCCATCTCTTAAAAAAAAAAAAAAGTCGGGCTCAGTGGCTCAGCCTGTAATCCCAGCACTTTGGGAGGCCAAGGCAAGTGGATTGCCTAAGCCCGCAGGTTTGAGACCAACCCAGGCAACTTGGCAAGACTTTGTCTCTACAATAAATCAAAAAAATTAGCCGGGTGTGGTAGTGTGCATCTGTAGTTCCAGCTACTTGGAAGGCTGAGGTGGAAGGATCTCTGGAGCCGAGCAGGTCGACGCTGGGATGGCTGTGGGCCCTTTGGATGATAGAGTGAGACTCCGACTCAAAAAAAAAAATTCAAAATTTATGGAATGATGCTAAAGCAGTGCTCAGAGGGAAATTCATAGCTGTTAACACCTGTCTCAGAAAATAAGGCAGATCTCAAATCAGTAAGTGGAAATTCCACCTTACAGGGTGCAATGGCTCACACATAGAATTCCAGCACTTTGGGAGGCTGAGGCAGAAGGATCGCTTGAGGCCAGGAGTTCAAGAACAGTCTGAGCAACATAGCAAGACCTTGTCTCTAGAAAAAAATTAAAAAATTAGCCAGGCATCATGGCGCATGCCTGTAGTTCTTGCTACTTGAAAGGTTGAGGTGGGAAGAACCAAAAGGGCAAGACTGCGGTGAGTTATGATTGTACTACTGCACTCCAACCTGGGAAAAGGAGTGAGACTCTGTCTAAAAATAAAAATAAAAATAAATTCCACCTTATCAAACTAGAAAAAGAGGAACAAACTAAACCCAAAGCAAGAAAGAGAAAAGAAATAATAAAGCTTAGAGCAGAAATCAATGAGCTAGAAAAAAAAAAATAGAGAAAAATCAATGAAACCAAGAAACCAAAAGTTGCTTAACTAGACTGATTAAGAAAAAAAGAGAAGACATAAATTTACAAAATCAGGAATGAAGCAACAAATATTACTACCTACCTTGTAGAATTAAAAAGGCTGGCAGGTGCTATGGTTTGATGTGTGTCCCTTCCAAAATCTGTGTTGAAACTTAATCCCCATTAATTACCACTGTGGCGGTATTAAGAGGCTGGGCCTTTTGGGGAAGTGAACAAGAATGGGGCCCTCAAGAAAATGTACCTTAGAAAAGGGATGGAGGGAACTAGCTTAGGCCTTTTTTGCCCCCTGCCTTCTGCCATGTGAGGACTCAACAAGAAGGCCCTCACATGGGATGTTAGTGCCTTCATCTTAGACTTCCCAGCCGCAGAACTGAGGAAATAAATTTCCCAGTGTATGGCATTTTGTTATAGTACTAAGTAGAACAGAGTACTAAGAGAACAGCTTTATGCCAACAAATTAGATGACTCAGATGAAGTAGAAAAATTCCTAGAAAGATAAAGATGACCAAAATCAGCTCAAGAAGGAACAGCAAATCTGAATAGTTCTATAATAAGAAACTGAATTAGAAGTTTAAAATCTTCTCACAAAGTAATACTCAGGCCCAGATGACTTCATTGGTGAATTCTCCCAAACATTCAAAGGAGAAATAGTACCAGTGCTTCACAAAGTCTTTCAGAGAACAGAGGAGGAAGGAACACTTCCCAAATCATTGTACGAGGTCAGTATTATCTTGATATCAAAGACAAAGACATCACGAGAAAATAAAACTATAGACCATTATCTTTCACAAACATAAATGCAAAACTTCTCAACAAAATACCAGCATTAAATTCAACAACATATAAAAAGGACTATACACCATGACCAAGTATGATTGATCCTAGGAAAGCAAGGCTGGTTTAACATCAGAAAGGCAACCAATACAATACACCATATTAGCAGAATAAATGACAAAAACCACATGATCAGCACAATAGACTAATAAAAACCATTTTAACAAAAATGCTTTTCTCCTAAAACAGGGAACAATGTCAAGATGTTGACTCTTACCATTTTTCTATTCATTCTATTGAAAATTTTAGCCAGTATAATCAGGCAAGAAAAAAAAAAGCCCTTCCCCATTGTAAACAAAGAAGCAAAAATGTCTTTACTTGCAGGTGACATAATTCTGTATGCAAGAATTCCTAAGAAATCCACAAAGAAATTACTAAAGCTAATAAATAAATTCAGTAAGTTTTCAGGATATAAGAACAAAATACAAAACCAGTTGTATTTTTATATAATAGTAATGAACAAGCCAAAAATGAAATAAAGAAAACAATTCAAACAATTCTTTTTGCAATAGTATCAATAAAACACTTAGGAATAAATTTAACCAAAGAAATGCAAGATGTTTACACTGAAAACTATAAAACATTGCTGAGAGGAATTAAAGAAGGTCTAAATAAATTGCGAGATGTTCCACGTTTATAACTTGGAAGATTCAATATTATTAAGATGAAAATTTTCTCCAAATTGATTTATAGGTTCAATGCAATCTCTATCAAAATCTCACTTGACTTTATTGCAGAATTGTACAAGCCAGTTCTAAAATTTACATGGAAAGGCAAAGGATCCAGAATAGCCAAAATAATTTTAAAAAAGAACAAAGTTTGAGGACTTCATTACCTGATTTTACAACTTATCTATAGTAGTTGAGACAGCATGGTATTAGTATAAGAAGATACATGTTAATCAATGGAATATAATCGAGAAATACACAGATTTTATGGTGGATTAATTTCAACAAAGGTGTCAAGATTCAATAGGAAACAGTGCTGGGGAATCTGACTACCCACATGCAAAAAGATTCACTTAGAATCGTAACTCAAATCGTGCACAAATACAACCTCAAAGTGAACCACAGACTGAAATATAAGAGGCAAAACTAAAACTTTTAAAAGAAATCACAGGCCAAGACTTCAGATGTGACATCAAAACCATGATTTATAAATTTTTTTGATAAATTAGACTTCATGAAAATTAAAAATTGTGTGCTTCAAAAGACACTATAAAGAAAATAAAAGTTGCAGAGTGTGTGAAAAGATTTGCAAATCACACACCTGATAAAGGACATGCATCCTGAATATATAAAGGGGCCTTACAATTTAACAATACAAACAAATACATTTTAGGAACGGGCAAAAGATTTGAGTAGATGTTTCACCGAAGAAGATATATGAATCATTAATAAATAAGCACATGGCCGGGCTTGGTGGCTCAGCCTGTAATCCTGCGCTTTGGGAGGCTGAGGTGGGTGGATTACCTGAGCCCGCGGGTTCAAGACCTGCCTGGGCAACTTGATGAGACCTCATCTCTACAATAAATCAAAAATTAGCTGGGTGTGGTAGCGCACGCCTGTAGTTCCAGCTACTTGGAAGGCTGAGGCGGAAGGATCGCCAGAGCCCAGCAGGTCGAGGCTGCGGTGGCCGGGAGCAGCCACTGCACTCCAGTCTGGG